>CAIGQQ010001431.1:508502-547211 GCA_903798035.1 Danio albolineatus | reverse complement strand
CCATCCAACCAACCAATCACCTATCCACCCACTTACACATCCATCCATCCACCCACACTCTCATTCATCCATCCATCCATCCATCCATCCACCCACTCATACATCCGTCCATCCATCCGTACATTCAACCACCCACCCACCTATCTATCCATCCACTCACCTACTTAAGCATCCATCTATCCAAACACCCAATCACTCACCCACCCACCCACATCTATCCATCCATCCACCCACCCATTCAACCATCCACCCACCCATTCAACCATCCATCCAACCACCCACTTACCCACCGACTCATCCATCCACCCACACACTTATCCATCCATCCATCCACCCACTCATCCATCTGTCCATCCATCTATCCATTCAACCACCCACCCACTCATCCATCCAGCCACTCATCCATCCACCCACCCATCTTGCCAATCATCCGCCCAAGCACCCACCCACCCACTTATACATCCATCCATCAATTCAAACACCCACCCATCCTTCCACCTGCTCATCTATCCATTAATCCACCCATCCATTCTACCATCCATCCACTCATCCATCCACCCACTTATCCATTTATTCCCTCATTCATCCATCCACTCATCCATCCACCCACTTGTCCATTCATTCATTCATTTATTCATCCATCCACTCATGCATCCAGCCTCTTATCCATTCATTCACTCATCAATCCATCAATCCACCAACTCACCCATCCATCCATCCATCATCCATCCATCCACCCACTCATTCATTCATTCATTCATTCATTCATTCATTCACTCATCCATCCATGCACCCATCCATCCATCCATCCATCCATTTTTTGCAATGACCTCTTAAAAGAACACATCTTCCTTGATAATTGTGTAATTTGCTTTTATATTTTGATGTTTTGTTAAAGGACGGCGATAAGCAGGATCAAGGTGCAAGCAGCAGCAAAGCCAAATCAAAGGTGAAGAGTGTAGATCTGCCTATTTTGGCCAACACCACCCGGCAGCTGGATCGAGATGTGCTCACCCATTTTGTTGAATATGAAGTGAGTCTAGTGTTTTTTCCATTCACCTTCAGTCTGCCTCCTTTCCACCGGAGAGCATGTGGAGTGTTGCGATTAATTCAGCTCAGCTCAGTACAAAGTGCTGCACTTTACAGCCATCCAGACTCTGCCTTTTTTGATCCCCATCTCAAATCTGAGCTCAGTTTTCTGCACTTTCAGCCAGAATATATACAAAAGCATCATAGTAGTTTCTTGGTATCTCCTGTTTATGACACTCGCCAGCATAACTGACTGTATCTTGTACTCTGCGTGTTGCTAAAATCTACAAGGGATTTAGCGTTTGCCCTAAATATCCATGACAGAGCTCAATTCAGACCTCAGGGAAAAGATATTAGTAGATCATTGCATCAGTGAAGCGCAAGCACAGCGCTAAGCATTAGAGTCATGCCACACACTCACTGTTTCATCCTTTGCCATTAAAATGAAAATACCATTTAATCTTATACTTATAAGGCTCTAAAAATAAGGCAGAACTTTGGCGTCATCACTTTTTCTGCTGTTTTTTTTTTTTTGATGGTCAAGAAAATAAATCATGACAGTATTTATTAGTAGTTGTTCTTAGTTATGTTGGTTATGTGATTTTAAAGCAAGAAATGTTTGTCCATGTTATTTTTTGTTGATTAATGAAGCTCTTCTTTGCTTCTGAAATGACTTGAATGACCAGAAATGGCATATCTTCAGTATAATCTTCAGTATTTAAAAAAAATATATACTGTTTCATTAGGTCAAATTCATTCATTCATTTTCTTTTCGGCTTAGTCTCTTTATTAACCTGAGGTCGCCACAGCGGAATGAACCGCCAACTTATCCAGCACTTATTCACACACATACACTACAGACAATTTAGCCTACCCAATTCACCTATACCATATGTCTTTGGACTTGTGTGGGAAACCGGAGCACCCGGAGGAAACCCACGCGAACATGGGGACAACATGCGAACACGAACCAGTGACCTTCTTTCTGTGAGACAATCGTGCTACCCACTACGCCACCAAGACGCCCTATGTCAAATTATTGATGTCAAATTTATTTAAAATGTTGTAGAAAATTTGCCTTAAAATTTGAAAATATCACAATTTAAAGTTTTTCGTTGCCTAAATATACTATAGTCAAAAAAGGATACCTTTGCATACTCATGTCTTTACACTGAATTATTCATTCATTCATTTTCCTACGGCTTAGTCCCTTTATTAATCTGGGGTCTCCACAGCGGAATGAACCGCCAACTTATCACAGCAGATGCCCTTCCAGCTGCAATCAAATACCAGGAAACACCTATACACACTTACACTCATACACTAATGCCAATTTTGTTAATCTATTTCACTTATACTGCATATCTTTGGACTGTAGGGGAAACCAGGCACCCAGAGGTAACCCTCACCAACACTGGGAGAACATGTAAACACCAAGCGGCAACCTCCCGCTCTCCCTCGGGAAGCCAATACGGAAGTAACTAAGACTTGCAATTCATCGAAAATTCCGCTAGTCCTGGCTGTCCTGGCTCCATAATAGAGCAAATCTCCAATGAGCCCACTGGTGAAATGGCCAACTTTACAGCAGAAAAAAAGGTGTTTACAGCCTGGTACAAAGAACGATTTTGGTTCATATAGCTTATATTACCCTTCATGACAACTGTGAGGGGGGTGAATTTTTTTATAACTCATCCGTTTCCTTTATATTAAGCTAAATTAAGTTTGCATAATTAAGGGCGTGGCCACTTGAGTGACAGCTAGTCGTGCTGGTCGCCGTCACGTCACCTCAGCTGATTCCGGCTGATTCAACGTATTTTTGTGTTGTTTTATATGGCTTTACACAGTCAGTTGCCTTTTGGAATTATTTCCTGCAATTATCAGATAATATGGCATGCTGTGTGCACTTAATTGTGCTCACAAACCATTCACGTGGACTCATGTTTCCCAGGTGAGTGAAATTATATACTTATACCATCTCTATAAGTGTAATTGCTTTATTTAGGATAATTTATGATTTATAATGTTCTTCAGAACTCTAATGCACTCCAGAATCTAACAGATTGATCAGCTGTAGTCTATAAAATCGTCATCTGAAGCGTTGTCATACAGTGTTATGCCTGGATTTGCTAAATCGCCTTGCATTTACTAACACAGACTATATCTGAAGTATTTGGATGTAATCCGCACTTTCTTCCTGTTGAAAAACGTCTTAAGAACGATTTTAAGTGGCTTGATGTATTACAGCAGTGTTTTCAACAGACTAAACACTTTATTGATATAGTGTACAACCAAGCACGTGTGTTCAGAACACAAACGAGTCGCAGGTAATGAAATATGATGTGTTTCTCCCATAAGAAAGCTCTTAGCTTAATGCCAGCATGCGTCCCGTAGCTCCGCTCATGCTCCGCCCACGCTCCGCCTCTTTGCCCTTGTTTGGTATGCCTCGTTGGTGCGATGACGCGCGAACAAAATGGCGACGGTTGGCCACGCCTACTAGTGGCTTCTTTTGGGTTCATCAGAAACCTATGGGTGACGTCACGGATACTGCGGCCATATTTTTTACAGTCTATGGTAAACACACAGAAATGCCACTGACTGAATCAGGGACCTTCTTGCTGTGAGGTGACAGTGCTAACCATTGAGCCACCGTGTAGCCCTACACTTAATTAATAACCTTTGTAGGACTTTGTTTATATTTAATAATTTTTATAGTCTTTATAATATAGTTAACGTACCATCGAAAGCACAGACTAGCATTTATAGTAAACTAAAATGCACCTTATCGTTTCTGTTACAACCTGTGCGTTGTGTATTTATGTATTTTTGTTCATACAGGTTTGGAATGATGTACTGTAACTGAAGTTGTAATTTAGTACATAAATCCAAAATCATACCAAAAAGTGCTTTAGGGGTAGTTAATGTGTCAGTGCTCTATGGATTAGGCATGGGACGATAACCGTTTTCAAGGTATACCGCGGTTTGGAAAAGTCAAAGTTTTCATACCACCAAAATTTTCTGCTATACCGTTCCTAAGGTATGTGTACGATTTTTTATTTACATTTTTTTTGTTTTTTAGGTGTAAATTGTAAAGACATCTGGGTTTTTGAAACTAATGAAGACTGCAGAACTCAATGATTCACTTAAGTTATTGAACCTGACATTTTTACTGCCCCAAAATACTATAAATGTTTCTCAAAATAAAATATATTGTGTTCAAAGGGGAAAAAGGTTTTGTTTTTTAGCCAGACATTTAAAAAGAAGATATTTTAGAGCAATAATCACAATACCGTCAAAGCGTGAAACCGTGATATTTTTATCCAAGGTTATCATACCGTCAGAATCTTATACCGGCCCATGCATGAGTTCAAAGCACTCGATAAGCAAGTGAAAGAAATAAATGGCTGTTCTCTAAAACAGCACCTACGCGTTTTGGCAACACTTGCCTTCATCAGGGTAACATATAATTTAGTACATTTGTAAATACATACTATTAACATATACTGTTACATCATTTCATGTGGGGTGTCACGGTGGTGCAGTGGGTAGCACGATCGCCTCACAGTGAGAAGGTCACTGCTTCGAGCCTCGGCTGGGTCTGTTGGCATTTCTGTGTGGAGTTTGCATGTTCTCGTAGGTTTCCTCCGGGTGCTCCGGTTTCCCCCACAGTCCAAAGACATGTGATATAGGTGAATTGAGTAAGCTAAATTGTCCGTAGTGTATGTGAGTGAATGTGTGTGTATGGGTGTTTCCTAGTACTGGGTTGCAGCTGGAAGGGTATGCGCCGCGTAAAACAAGTTAGTGGTTCATTCCGCTGTGGCAATTAATAAAGGGACTTAACCGAAAAGAAAATAAATGAATATTTGCATGAGTGTAACTACCACTGGGGACAGGGGGGACATGTTCACGTCGTATTTTAAAATCCTAATTGTGCCCCCCACACTTTTTACTTAGTTTTTTAGTCACACTTTATTTTGATGGTCCGTTTGTTGAATTTAAGTTACATTGCTACTAATTCTCATTAGATTATAAGTAGACTGTTAGGTTGGGGTTAGGGGTAGGGTTAGTGTAAGTTAACATGTACTTGCAAAGTTTCTTATAGTCAGTTAAATGTCTGTTGAATGTCTGTATCAACAGATATTAAGTAGACAGTCTACTAAGACTCAAATGGACCACCGAAATAAAGTGTAATCAGTTTTTTTAACCATGCGCGATTAATAAAATAATGATGAACGTTTTCATATATTTTTCCTGCATATCCATTTTGCTGCTGTTTATCTGATGTCTATTACAAAATTATTCAACACACAGTTTATAAGTTCTTTTTCTTTTTAAATGCAATTTTAGGTTAGCTTGAAATTAAATTTGTTTAATCAACCTAGCGGTGGCGCCACGGTGGCGTAGTGAGTAGCACGTTCGCCTCACAGCAAGAAGGTCGCTGGTTCGAACCCCGGCTGGGTCAGTTGGCATTTCTGTGTGGAGTTTGACATGTTCTCCCCGTGGTTGCGTGGGTTTCCTCCGGGTGCTCCGGTTTCCCCCACAAGTCCAAAGACATGTGGTACAGGTGAATTGGATAGGCTAAATTGTCCGTAGAGTGTGAGTGTGTGTGTGTGTGTATGGTTGTTTCCCAGAAATGGGTTGTGGCTGGAAGGGCATCCGCTGCGTAAAAAATATGCTGGATAAGTTGGCGGATCATTCCGCTGTGGCGACCCCGGATTAATAAAGGGACTAAGCCGACAAGAAAATGAATGAATGAACCTAGCGGTAGGGTCACTCAGTGGTTAGCACTGTCGCCTCACAGCAAGAAGGTCGCTGGTTTGAGTCCCGGCTGGGCCTGTTGGTATTTCTGTGGGGAGTTTGCATGTCTTCTCCCTGTGTTCGCGTGGGTTTGAATTGGATGAACTGAATTCGCCGTAGTGTATAAGAGTGTATGGGTATTTCCCAGTACTGGGTTGTGGCTGGAAGCTGCATAAAACATATGCTGGAATAGTTGGCGGTTCAGTCCGCTGTGATGACCCCTGATGAATAAGAGCCTAGGTCGTAGGAAAATGAATAAATAAATAATCAGCCTATTTTTTCCCCTGAATTTGGTATCACCACAGTCCCTAAATACAGGTAAATGTGGGATTATTGTGAACAAACATTTTCACCCACTTTATAAAACTAAAGTCACACCTTTGCTTAAGTGTATTACAAACATTTAAGTAAACTTTGAATTCATTGATATGATGAAATGTACAGAATCTACGCTGCTTATCACAGCAAGTGAATATTCAGTATGAATAAAGGTATACTGTAGTTCACCCAAAAATAATCGAACACTGAAGATATCTGAAGAATGTTGTAGACAAATAGCCACGGACTTGTTTTTCCCTACTATGAATGCCAACGCTGCCAGTTTCTAACATTGTACAATAATGTTTGTTTTGTGTTTGGCAGAAATGAAACCCAGAAAGGTTTAGGACCACTTAAGCATGAAGAAAAGAGCATTTATGTGTGAACTATCCAATTAAGCACATGCTTTTTCACAAGAGAATCTTTACTGTCTCATTTACAATCTAGTTAATTACAGTGTAGCATTTTTGTGTGTCCAAATGGGGTGGTAAAAGTAAAAGTCATTAGTGAATGTATTCAGAATCCGGCTAGTAAATGCATTGTGTCTTTCAGAAAAAAATGATCATACAGGACAAGCTGGAGAAGGAGAGGAACGATGCCAAAAATGGCGTGGAGGAGTACGTTTACGACCTGCGAGACAAGCTGTGTGGCATCTACGAGAAATATGTCACTGAAGATGTAAGCACGTCATTTCTTTGTTATCGGAAACGGGAGCTCATGTTTTATTCCCTGAATAATCTACCCAAACTTCTGCTTTTCAGAAAATTATTTTTTTTCTTTTTTTCAGAAGATTTTCTTTTTCTTTTTCAAATATTTCTCAAATGACGTTTAACAGAGCAAGGAATTTTTCTCAGTATTTCCTACCCTCTCCGAAAAAATGATACAATGTTAAAGAAGGTACAAACCCTTGTCACTGGGGCAGCACCTTTTTATGGAACAGAATTCTATCTTAAGGCAAAGAATTTTTTCTCTTTAAGGACATGATTTGTACCATGGGAAACCAAAATGTACATTTGGTTTTTAAAGGGCACCTTTGATGAAAAATCTACTTTTTAAGCTGTTTGGACAGACATATGTGTAGGTATAGTGTATAGACGGTTATTTTGGGCTGATATAAACACACCCAGTCCTTTTTTTTTCAATTTAACAGCATAAAAACGGTGGACCAATTGGAGCGGTTTTGAGATCGACCGCAACTTGACGTAGGAGTGCGGTCCCCCCACCCACCGAATTGATTGACAGCTGCGTATTAACATGTCTCCGTAGTAACGCGTCTAATCATATCAACAAGACAGGACGTGCGCAAAACAACCGGGAATAAAAGGTCTGTTCAGTTCGCGAAGGTCATCAATCATCATCGAATGTGATCAAGAGTGAGTTTAAGTTTAACACGTGTTTAAAACAGTGCATGTTAATGAGTTACAGCCATTTACTTCAGCTTTACTTCATCAGCACAGCTGCGTGTCAGCAAAAAATACGCTTCAATCTCTGTTTGTGGACATTAAATCAGGTTTATTGCGTACATTGACAGAACAGATATCCATACAGCAGTGGATAAACCTGTATCCTTTCACATTTGCTTGCTAAAGCAGTGCAAAGCTCAAACGCGCGCGCTGTCTGTGTGTGTGTGTGTGTGTGTGTGCGCGCGCGTACGTGCGTGAACGAACTCTAACTGTATTGTGTGTGACTCATCGTTGCAACTCCTTAACAAACACATTAAACAGTCTTTGGTAAAGTTCTTACTGTTGTATTTCTCAAACGTAGTGTGATCTGCTTCCTGCTACATCTGTTCCTGTTAAGTCTTTCTGTCTGACGCAGCCGAGGGCGGAGATTGAGGCACGCTGACGGGAACGGTGGGCGGGGAGGACTATTCTTAAAGGCGCAGACCGAAAAACAGCAAAAAGCTCTTTAGGGCTATAATACAGAGACTTTAATCAGCTATAATTAATCATCTGATGGGTATTTTGAGCTGAAACTTTACAGACAAATTCTGCTGACACAAAAGACTTATATTAAATATAAAAAAAGGGGTCATGTATGTGCCCTTTAAAACCTGCAGATACAATATTTTACCTTCATCAAAGCTACAAATGTGATCCATGAAGCTACCATTACAGTGACAAGACACTTTGTACCTTAGCAGTGTCAAATGTGTTCCTTCAAGAGCTATTTAAAGGCATTTTGCTTTATCCAAAATGTGTCCGTTTATTTTCAGTAAATATAAAACATCAAATACATTTATTAACAACCCAGGCTCATTGTGAAAGCGCGGTCCTGAGTACGTTTCTAGAGACAGCAAATTACGTGGTCAGAGGTACGTATGGCTGCGTTTGATTTTTTTAGCGAACGCTATGGGGCGGTGTGACGCTGTTTCTTTTCGCGCTTGCCAGTCGACCGCTCGCCTCTTGTGGACGACTCTCCCGCTGCAACCAGTTTGTCCCGTTAGCTCGCCATGTTCGTCAGCGGACTCGAGACGCAGAGAGGAGTTGACCACGACGACGGGGTTCGAGCCCGGCGGGGAAAGGTTCCAGAAAGCAGGTAAGACAAACACAGAATACAAATAACGAAATAAACCAGTAAAAAACGGGGTGAGAACACGGTAAAGTCGGAAAACGTGGTAAAAATGAGATGAGGGCTTTTGTTTCATTCTGGATTGCTTTTTTGAAAGTTGTTGGTTGGGTTTAGGGAAGTGTGTGGGTGGGTGGGTCAATCGATACAATTTTGGTTGGGTTTAGGGAAGGGGGAGGGTGGGTCAGTCGATCGGATGGTCAGTCAGTCGTTCAGTCAGCCAAACAGTCAGCCGACAGCGGCCTCTGGTGGGTTTACATGAGAACGGCAGGTGTGAACGGCACTCGCAGGAGACATCCGAGGTCTCAAAAAAGCGTCCCTCTCGTGGATTTGCGAACGCAAAAAGTGCAAAAAGAATTACCTGACAGGACATATTCCGCGGAATCCGGAAACGTACTCAGGACTACGTTCTCAGAATGAGCCTGGGTTGTTTATTAAACAATGTCTTTTTTTAGTTTATTTTTGTGTAAATGCACCTTTTCCATTTACAATAAAGAATAAAAATACTTTAACATAGATCAAAAGATCTATTTTTTTTCTAAACATTTCACAAACACTTTTCACATAAATGTTACAGAAATACATTCTCCCATGTACATTATAAAACGTTTTTTTTCACACAATACCTTTGTAATCACTCAAAAGTTTAATAAATAGAATTATGCAAAAGTACTGTAAGGAGATATGCACAATGTTTGATTAGTTTTACAATAGTAAAATGTCTGCATGAACACTTTGCATATGCCGGACTTTTGCCAGCTCACTTGCATAGTGGAAAGCAAACGCCAAAAGGTGTGGATATCAATAACGAAAATGTATCTATCAGAAAATGCTTACCAAATTTTTATTAAAAAGGCATTAAATATTTAGTTTACAACACCTATAGGTTTGTTTTACCTGTTGTGTTTGTATTACAGAGCTTAATAATTAATGTTTATGAGTTGCTTTAAAGGTATGCTTTTAAATGATGATTCATGTTTTAACATGGAAATTATTCATAAATCACTCTGCCTTTCCAGTAATATTTATTTTCATAGATATTGTAATGAAGGAGTTGTCCAACACTTAATGTACCTTTTTTATATATAGAATAAAACCAGTTTTTAAATATTTTACAACCATATTAATGTCAGTATTATTAGCCCACCTAAGCAATATATATATATATATATACAGTTGAAGTCAGAATTATTAGCCCCCCTGTTTATTTTTCCCCCAATTTCTGATTAACAGAGGGAAGTTTTTTTTTCAACACATTTCTAAACATAATAGTTTTAATAACTCATCTCTAACAACTGATTTATTTTATCTTTGTCATGATGACAGTAAATAATATTTGACTAGATATTTTTCAAGACACGTCTATACAGCTTAAAGTGACATTTAAAGGCTTGCTATGTTAATTAGGTTGATTAGGCAGGTTAGGGTAATTAGGCAAGTTAGTGTATAATGATGGTTTGTTCTTTAGACAGTCTGAAAAATAAATAGCTTAAAGGGGCTAATAATTTTGACCTTAAAAGGGTTCTTAAAACAGTTGCTCTTATTCTAGCTGAAATAAAACAAATAAGACTTTCTCCAGAAGAAAAAATATTATCTGACATACTGTGAAAATTTCTTTGCCCTATTAAATATCATTTGGGAAATATGTAAAATTAATAATTCTGACTTCAACTGTAAATATTTTTGAATTATCTACAGAACAAACCATCGTTGTTCAATGAAATGCCTAATTACCCTAACTTGTCTAATTAAACTAGTTAAGCCTTTCAAGATCACTTTAAGCTGAATAGTAGTATTTTGAAAAATATCCAGCCAAATATTATGTACTGTCATCATGGCAAAGATAAAACAAACGAGTTATTAAAACTATTATGTTTATAAATGTGTTAAAAACTTTTTGTTTAACAGAAATTGGGGAAAATATACAGGGCGGGGGCTAAAAATTCAGGAGGGCTAATAATTCTGACTTCAACTGTACTGTATGTGTGTTTATATTTTCTCCTTTGCAGGAAAGTAATCGCCTCACCATAATGCTGGAGGACACAGAGAACTGGCTGTATGAAGAAGGAGAGGACCAGGAGAAAGAAATCTACCAGCACAAACTGGCTGAGCTCAAAGTATGTGCTTTTACGTGAAACTTTAGTAACACTTAGGTCACAATTCATGCTAGTAACTGCCTGCCTGTTATTACGGTATACACTCTTCATTAGTAGGATCTTATTCTGCATCCCTAATCCTACACAAAGCCTAAACCAAACTTGTACCTTGTAGTTTATTACTGTAAGAGAGTTTATTAAGCGAAAGTGTTAGCGAAACTTCAACATTGAATGCCATCACAAACCCTTGTTCATTTCTGATAATGTTTGAATAAACAGGCCTCCACGAATGTTTGTTACAGCAGGATTTTGTTTGTCTTCTTGTAGAAGTATGGTGAGCCCATTGAAGAGCGGTACAGAGAGCACGAGGGCCGACCCAGAGCGTTTGATGAGCTCGGCAAGAAACTACAGCTCTTTATGAAGGTGGTGGACATGTACAGAGACAAGGTAAACAGTCAAGTCCTGTGCACATTTTCACTCAAACTTGCAGATATGTAACACATCGTGACTGAACAAAGCACCAAAAGAGGCAGGTTTAAACAAGATGATTAGATATTGATACATTGAGAGATTGCTCCATATTTAAAGTGTCTGTACAGAGAGGTTTTGATTTTTATATTGGTCTCACGCATTCATGTGATGCGATTTTGCAGGTCAGAGTTCGCCAAGCTTGAACTTTAAATGCAGCGACATGGAATCATTTATATTATTACAATAATACAATTACCGTACAACTTTTATTACTGTTTTTACATTACTGTGAGGGTTGGCTTTAGGTAGATGGTAATTAAATACTATTCAATGTGTTACTATTCAATTATGGGTAATATAATGAGTAGTATGAATGATAGTAATTTTATTACTGTGAGGGTTGGGGTAGATGTTAATAAAATACAGTTTGTGGGTAATTTAATAAATAATATAAATGATTTTTGTTAATTTCTTACTGCAGCAGTGTCCTTTCTAGGAACAATCACCTGTAAAACTTGTCGCATGTTTCTGGTATGCTGCATTCACATGTGTATGTATGAAAGTCTATCATCGAAAAGTGCACAGTGACCCCCGTTATCAGGCTTGGTTTTCGTTTGACGCACCGCGATTAAAAACTGGTCGACCAATATGATTGGAGCTGCTAAAGTTACAGTAAACACCAGTCAAATCTAGTCAAACACAAAGGAACTGCAGATCAAATAGGATTTGGTAATGAGTTTCATTCATTCATTCATTCATTTTCTTTTCAGCTTAGTCCCTTTATTAATCTGGGGTCACCACAGCGGAATAAACCGCCAACTTATCCAGCATATGTTTTAGGGTGTGGATGCCCTTCCATCTGCAACCCATGTCTGGGAATCATCCATATACACTCAAACACTATGGACAATTTAGCTTGCAATTTATGCAATCTCCACACAGAAATGCCAACTGACCCAGCCGAGGCTCAAACCAGCGACCTTTTTGCTGTGAGGCGAACGTGCTACCTGCTACGTCACCATGGCGCCGTAATGAGTTTCATTTCACTTCATTTTCTTTCTTAGCTTGAAATTTTTATTTCAGTATTTTTATTGCATTCTTCCAGATAATTAACATACTTACAGATGTATATGAAAAATACAAGTTCTATCAGCAAAGAGATGATATCAAATATATGTAGCAACAAAAGCAGGAAAACACTAGAACTCTTACTGCAAACTTAGTTTTCCATCCCCTTCTATTCACCATCCCTCCCATCTCCCACCCCTCCCAATTTTCAATTTTCAGGCCTTCAATAAGTACGCAGAGATCAATCAAGACACAAATAATAGACCAATTGAGAAAAAATAGATAAACAAATAAATAAATAAATAATAATAATAAAATAAATAAAATTTAAAAAACAAAATAATAAATAAAAAAGAATATAGCAAACATATGGGCAAATATAGAAGAAGAAGATGTACAGTAAATAGTAAAAGTCTCTCTCTCTCTCTCTCTTATGAAATTCTAGTCAGCAGGTCCTGAAATGTTAAAGAGCCCATATGGTGGGTTGAGAACGGTTAAATTTCACTTTTTGAAGTCCCAAACAACAGGATGATATGTATGCAAGGTTAAAAAACACTTTCGATGTCTTATAATATCTATTTATTTTTACCTCATTTTCCCACCGACTCCCATATGAATCGTCTGAGCGAGTCTTTTCCCCCAAGCACCTCCTTCCCGTGACGCTACCACGTCACGTCACCACGTCACGTCCGTGTCAACAGCCCGATGCCCGAACATATTGAAAACAAATCACTGCTTTTGTACAACAGCGTATTGCTATATTCTTCATCATAACAACAAACATTCAGTAATAATTAACACTTTATGGACTATTGTAAGCCAACAAATAGTTACATTCGGCAGTAAGCTAAATGGCTACCGCTACATGCTGCACGGAGCAAACACAATACAGACAACTACATCCATATTTACCTTGTTACAGAGGACAAGACTGGAAGAACACGCAGGTCCAAATAAACTGGGTGTTGATCCATCCTTTAACAACAACCGTGCAACAAATCCCGCGTCGTAAGCTGGTAGATTTGTGTAGCTCTCTTCAGAGAGATGACGTGAACACAGCACCGTGTTGGGGATGTAATTCGCAGGTATTTTACGAAAAAAACCTCAACCACTCCAGGTAGGGAAAAGAGGTTTCCAGGTAGGGAAAATAACACAGCTTTTCCCTCGCACTTCAGAGCATAGCGTCTGCGGGTCATGATTTAACCGGAATGCCGATAAGTTTAGTAAAGTTAGCAGCAGTGGTGTTTTCCGGATCAATAACTCATGACCGAAACATTGTTCCTACACAAATAGCACCTCTTTTCAACCGTCGCAATGTATACAATCACCTACAACCTTATTTTCCTAAAAATGAGCTTTGCCTTCGCGCTGGATGCATGATATTAAACTCTGTGCAGGCGGCAGAGAGACCGGTCCTTAGGGACCGTCTACAAAGAGCAAAACGCGAAAACCAACACTGCCAAAGTTGTCAATAACTTCTCTATAAATCTTTATACTGCCATCAAACAGTATAAAGATGTACTTAGATATTACTGAGATCACACGTCACTGCTGTCCCGCTGGTTATGCTACAACACTTACTGCAATACAGTGCTTGTTGTCTTCCACTTTTCCTTCCTGTCTGTGGGCGGGGCCGGGCAGTTCAAATTTGCGCGCGCAACTATTATGTTTCGCGTTGACATCAAGCCGAAACGGCTAAAGACTCGTTCTAATAACGATTCATTTAAACAACGAGTCGACTCTTTTATATATGAATCAATCGTTTTATACACTTTGCACTTTCAGATTTAAGCTTCAGCTGGACATTTCACTGCACTTAGAGCTGTGTAACACACTGCATGGAAGGTCATTTTCAAAAATCCATAATATGGGCTCTTTAAGGTTCTCTATGACAGACAGTACAGGGCTCCATGTGTGGTTAAAGGAGTTCAGTGATCCTTTAAAACAATGTCTCAGTTTCTCAAGATAAATGCATTGTAGGACCTCTTTAATCCAGTGTTCTAATGATGGAGGGGACACATGTTTCCATTTAAGGAGAATTGCACGCCTGGCAAGTAAGGTGGTAAAGGCGATGACGCAGCGTGTTGATGGTTGTGTTGGGGTTGGGAGATAACCGAAAAGGGCAGTCAGAGGGTCAGGGCTGATGATTGTATTAACGGCTTGAGAAAGAATTTTAAAAATATTAGACCAATAGTTTGTTAATTTTGAACAGGACCAAAACATGTGAAGGTAATCAGCCGGTGACTGCTTACATCTGTTACAGGCATCGCTTCTGTCCGGAAATATTTTAGAAAGTTTGGCATTAGTGAAATGGTCCTATGAAGTACTTTACATTGTAAAAGGGCGTGTCTGGCACAAATAGATGAAGAGTGAACTAAACTGAAAATGTCCTTCTATTGATCGGCTTGAAATTTTTAAAACAAACTGTTGACCAGGTGTTTTGTACTGTAGTGAATGAGGTTAAACAGAAGAGGAGAAGCTTACATGATGAATACACAAGAAAAAAAAACACGTTTGTGACTTCTTGTGTCTACCAAGAGAGAGTCAGAAGTGTAAAGTTCCCAGTGGCACCTTCTCTAACGGGGTATTTTTGTGTTTCATTAAGCGCCATCTAACATCAGGGAGGGACTTTGCAGATTCACTTTACTAAAAAAAATCTCAAAAAAGCTGGCGATAAGCGTAAGCGAAAATCATCTCAGTGAGCAGAGAAAATTAAAACTTTTTTCAAGACAAAATTATTTGATAAACCCTTAACTTGTAAAACAGTAAAGCACAATTCTAGACACTTGTGGGTTTTTTTTCAGCCTTTGAGTGATGTTCAACCTCAATTTGGGTTTTATTTGGAATAACTCGTTCGCACAGATCTACTGGCCTAATTACTTTTATAGCTTATTTTTTGCCATTGTCTACAAGCTGTTTAATGTACCTTGTTCTTTCTCAATCTTTTCTCTAGGGAACATAATCACTTTCAGTTGTACAGGGATAGTTCACCCAGAAATAAACATTTACGCCCCATTCACACGAGGCGTCAGCGTCAACGCTTCCCATTCACTTTGAATGGGTGACGTCAGGCTTTGCCGAACTGCATTGTGGATCTGTCGGTGCCGCTTCAGTGGCGTTGCTCGCTGCAGGAGTTGGGACATTCTCAACTTTTCAAGCGCCAACGGAAGCGTCAGCCAATCAGATCGCTGTATGCAAATACACCCCAGCTCATACAGTAGCCGATTTGTTGACTAACTTCATTGGCTGATGCTGCTATGACGATCACATCAGCCCCATATTCAGACACGCCCTTTGTCAAGCGTTGACGCTGAAGCCCCGTGTGAATGGGGCGTTAGTATTTACTTACACCCTAAAGTGGTTCCAAACTTTCTTTTGTTGAACACAAAAGAAGATATTTTGAAGAAATCTGACAATCAGTAACCATTGTACTATGGAGTACCAAACTACTATGGAGGTCAATGGTTACAGGCTTCCAGCTATTTTTGAAAATATTACCCTTTGTGTTTAACAGAAGAAAGAAACTAAGGTTTGAATAGAAGGAAAGGGTGATTAAATGATGACACAATTTACATTTCTGGGTATCTTTTATTTCAGCATGAGGATGTCCAATTTCCAATTGAACCGTAATATTGTGTAGAGCAGAGGTATAAAATCCAGTTCCTGGAGGGCCGCAGCTCTGGACGGTTTAGTTCAAACCCTGCTTCAACACACTTACCTGTAGGTTTTAAACAAAGCTGAAGGACTTAATTAGGCCCCGTTTACACTAGTGCGTTTTAGTTTTAAAACGGCGTTATAGCATTAAAACGATCCGCGTCCACGCTAGCGTTTCACCCAGCGTCTATTATCAGATCTCCGTCCACACTACGTCACCAGAAACGTATATCACGTGACCATTCTCGCACCATTCGCGCACTCTGGGCATGCGCGTTCAAGTATAAACAGGAAGCACGCGTCTCGCTCGGCATTTGGTTATTGTTAGTCAACAAACGCTGGTTGAACGATGAACGCGATGGCAAAGAAAGCAAGAGAGGTCTTTTTGAGGACAGACGACGACGTTGAGTTGTTACTTAAAGTAACAAATGAATATATAACATCCATGGCTATCGAAAATACAGTGTTTACAGTGAAGACTGGTCTGCCGTCTGCCGGTGATGGTTTAGTCATGTGCGCTTAACGAATAAGTGAAGGATACGCAATGACCCAAAAGCCCCAATCACGTAGCCAATCTCAGCAGCCACGCCACTACGGTCTCCATTTTCCCCCATCCACACTGAGACGGAGCAGCAGGGTTTTAGAATGAAAGAGGCCTCTCCAGTGTTTCCAAAACGCTCCGTTTTTGTGGCTCGAAAACTCCGGCGTAGTGTGGACATAGGCGTAACTGTAACAAAACTTATGCGTTTTAAAACGAAAACGCACTAGTGTAAACAGGGCCTTAGTTTGATCAGGTGTGTTAAATTACTAAGGTTTCACACCGCAAGTGCGAGCAGTGCGCAAGCAGCGCGTGTTTTTTCGGTGTCTATAATTACAGATTAGAGCTTTCATACCACACGTCATCACTGAAGCAGCAGTGCTGCGATAGTTTTGCCGCTGGGTCTATTTTCGCTGCGCTGCTCACGCTCAATTAAAGTGACAATGCATTGATAATGACCAAACCACATTGAATGATAGTAAAAAGTAGCAATTTTAACCAATAAATGCATCGATAATGTCCACTGATTTATATAGTCAATCAAATGAACTTAAACAAATAAAAACGGCAACAAATATATATTTAGGCCCGCACTACAAAACCAAATGTAAAACAGCTTTAATGTCAGTTTTGCTTAGTAAATTGCACAGTAGTTTGATCATGTATAAATATCGGTATAACCATATTGTATAAATATTTGTGACGGGGTGGGTGACACTGACATTGGTGTTGAGGATCCAATCGCAGATTTTAATATAAATTCAGTACAGCAGTGGTCAGCGGGGCAAACAGATGTATACGGATAATCAGAATCGTGATCATAAAACAGGCGGAAGGTAAAAAAAAAAAAATCTTGCTTCGGTGCAGTGTTTCGAAACACTTGCACTTCGGAATCTCGACACTGTGTCGAAACATCAGTTTCACATCAGCCATCCCTAATATTTGCACCTGTGTTGACCACTGCTTACCTGACCTCACTAATAAGTCTGCAAGACTTAAGGAAACAGCATAGGAGGAAGTTGCTGCGGGCCTTGGTGCAGATGAAAAGTTTAAAAAAGTGTATTTATTTATTTATATATATATATATATATATATATATATATATATATATATATATATACATACATACATACAGACAGACAGACAGACAGACAGACAGACAGATAGATAGATTCACTGCTGAGAATCCAAACACTGAAGGTTAATCGATTGATGTGCAGCCCTACAAGTTCCGAACCATGCAAGCCAGAGGCAACAGCGGCGAGGAAAAAAACCTTACCAATTGGCGAAAGTGAAGAATTAAAAAACCTCGAGAGAAACCAGGCTCAGTTGGGCACGACCATTTCTCTTATAGCCAGACGTCTTGTGCAGAGCTGCAGTCTAGGCGCCGGAGGCTGGAGAACGCTGGACGTCCGTCACAGCAGGTGGGTCACTGGCTGGTGAACAGGCTGGCCCTTCGGTAACAATGCGAGGACTCATCTGTCACTGAGGTCTTACATGGATCGGTCTCATGGTCTCCACTCCTCCATGAACACCACAGCAGCTGCTCAGGATACGGCCTGGTCCAGGATTATGGAAACCTCGGGAATAATAAAAAACAGACTAACATAAGCGCAGATGCCATTCAAATTATAATGCCTTTTGGGAAGTGTTCCTGGCTCCGGTTGCCCTAAATAATGCAGACTAACAATCCTTTAGAGGATATGGATTCCAAAGCATTTGTGTTTTATGTGTATGCTAGTGCAAAGCTGCGCAGGCGCTGCTGAAACAGGCGTTAGGGTTAGAACTAAACTGTGCAGAGCTGCGGCCCTCCGGAAACTGGATTTGACACCTGTGGTGTAGATGGTGGGACTATTTTTTGCAATCCTCCTTCCATCTGTCACAGCAAATGGGAGAAGGGTGGCTAAGCATATCTTACCCAAGCCGTCAAACTGATGATATCATAGATTGATTATCATTTTAGGGGTGGAGCAAATGGTTACATTTTGAAGGTTTAGATTATTATGTGACCGTCTGTTTTGTGGCTCTAAAGTTTTGGAACTCTCTTCCTTTAGCATCGAGGCTCTGTTGAACTAAAAAAACACACGTCTTGTCTGTGAAAGATGCTTTATGAATAGATTTTGCTTTTGACCAGAAGTTTGCAGGCTTTAAATACTGTGTTCCTGTTTACCACCAACAGGACGAGCGCTACGAGCACCTGAGCGCAGAGGACATGGGTGTTGTGGAGAAAAGTGTGAACGAAGCTTTAGGCTGGATGAATGCCAAGATGAACGCGCAGAGCAAACTCTCCTTTGCTCAAGACCCAGCAGTCAAAGTAGCAGACATCATTCAGAAGATTCAGGTTTGTACAGGTTTTTTTTTTATATTGGGTCATTCATACAAAATACATTTTTCTTTCCAATGAAAATCCAATTTTAAATGCTTTGGGAAAAAGATGGTACCATATCATGAGTAGTTCATGTCTTGTAAATAATCCTCTATTAAGAAACCTAAATTCAGCACATTTTTGGGAAAACATTGTGCAATTTATAGTGTACTTCGCTGTCAGGATCAAAAAATTATTCCAAGTTTCAGGAAGAGTCATGTTAAAAGGTTTAATGTTCTTGCAGCGAGGGAACAATACAAAAGAAACACAAAAGGTTCCATTCGGGTTGCTTAAAGGGCAGTCCTTCGAGGCCAGTTTATATACAGACAGTCAAACAGATGATGAAGCATTGTCTTTATTCATTGGACTAAACAGCTTGTTTGGTAGAATCCTATTGAACATTTAGTCAAATCATTGTCAGCACAATATTCCTGCAACTGGCACATTCCAACCATTCAACTGTCTGAAAACTACAGTTGAGCATATTATTGTATTAAGAAGCACATACATTTTGTGTGTTCTACTTGGTGTTTGTATGTGTGTGTGTGTGTGTGTGGGTATATACTGTAAGTACAAATCTCGCCAGTGCTTTTGGTTCTTAAAAGGTCTTAAAATGTATGGAAAGGGTCTTAAAAAATGTCTTAAAAGGCATTGAATTTCACTCTCTGATTCCTGTATATACTCCATACCTGCCAACATTCATGGTTTTGAAATTAAAAGACATAAAAGACAGAGCAAAATGATTTTCTCATGTCATTTTTTTAATGTTTTATGGTGACTTTTAACATTGTAACATATTAAATTCAAAATTTCCAGTATGTTCACTCACCCACAGGTCATCCAACACACACAGTATGTGTTTTTTCCTTCAGTAGAATGGTGATGGTTGTTCAGATTAATAATACAAATAACAAAATAAACATACAAATGAGCCCAAAGCAATATCCATGGCTCCTGGTGACACAATGATGTCTTGTAAAGCGAAACGATAACAATAAACTCTCTAAGGAATTGAACATTATTAATAATTTCAACATAATTTACAATTTTAGTACCGTTGTGATTCACATGATGAGTGATGCCGTTTTTCCCACCGTGTCCGATATTTAAATCATGTTAAATGTTAAATTTACATGTGTATATATTGTTTTCTTTGCCGAAGCACAACCTTTTCCTTCCATCATGTGTATTACTACTGACGCAGCTGCTTGTTGCAACTGCCACCGTTCAATTCCTGCATCTACCTCCTGCGCAGTAATCAACAGCGCACCTGAGTTTTAACGCATGTTGCCAGATTGAGGTAAAATAAGTTACAAGATTTGAATGTTGCGTCAATTGTGTGAGGTAATGAACTTCATTCAAGATCTGGCAACTTGACAAACATGAACAAAAGTGCTTTTTTTGAAACTCCGTTGGGACGTACAAATTACGGGAGTTACCCGGGAAAATTAACAAACCGGGAGGGTGGCGGGAGATGGATGTGAAATACGGGAGACTCCCGGGAAAAGCGGGAGTGTTGGCAGGTATGATATACTCTGAGGAAACATACGTCTCCTCTCCATATGCACCAGACACTTTGTTAAAAAAAAAAAGACACTTTCTTTCAGAGAAATCAACACACTTCTTCTTTCATCCTCACTCAAGCGTCTGCTAAATGAATAAATTCTCAATCTCTGTGTTGAACTGCAGGAGTTAGAGGAGGTTTGCAATCCCGTCCTCAACCGACCTAAACCCAAAACCGAGGAGGCCGTAGAGGAGGGCGACAAAAGCGACGGGGCCCACAACGGCCCCACGGCACAGCACGGCGCAGACAGCAAAGGCAATCAGCAGACGAAGCCCCCGTCCGGAGAGATGGAGGTGGACTGAGCTCTTCCGCTGCCGTTCTCACTTATTAAGGCACTATTAAACCTCTTCAGCTTCCACTCAACCAGTAGCTGGAACCATTCTCTCTGTGTCCACCACTCAGTTGGCTGTATTCGTGCATCTGTTTGTTGACGTCCGCTCCTCTGTTGGTTTTCTCTTCTACCTATTAAGGGGTCAGGCCAGGCTGTTTTTTATTTAAGGAATGTCGCAGCTCTGTATTGGATCGGACATCCATGATAGGATCATATAGAAATAGATAGTAGTTAAATTGCTGAAACAATGCTGCCGCTGTTAACAACAACAACAAAAAAAGCTATCCCGAAAACAATGTGAGACTTGCATTCTGGGTCATATCAGCGCGTTACTATGGGAACATGAATTAAAAATACTCTTTGATCAATCAGTAAGATTGTGGGAAACCAAGCAAATATGTATGCAATACATATAAATATATGGTTTATATTTGTATTTAATATATATATATACACATACGATTTCCAAAGGATGTGTTGTCTAGAGCCTGTAAATATTATTTTAGTAATAATTTGAATTTATGGGTGCTTAGATATAGGTACACTCCTCTTGCTGACATTGCAATGCTTTCAGCTCTGTAGTGTCATGATGAAAGTAGAATGTACTGAGCCGGTCATTAGCCTTTTTTCCTCCCCCAGTTTTCATGCAGTTCCATTTCAAGTCTTGAGGTTTGACGATCACAAGTAATAAAACACGCCTTTATGACTGAATGGGTTTGCTGATGAATTATTGGGGTGTTGTTTTGATGTGATTTTTTAAAAATGACATTATTGCACTCTCAGGTTAAGTATAGAATATGACAGGAGGGTGTATAGAGTGTGTTAGAAACACCTTTCTAATAGTACGTTCATTCATTCGTTTTCTTGTCGGCTTAGTCCCTTTATTATTCCGGGGTCGCCACAGCAGAACGAACCTCCTGATAATACGTTATATTTAAATTATTTCAATATTTGGTATTATAATGTCCTGAATAGAGCGATTAAAAAGAGATATATCCCTGTTCACCAACTAAAAATGAACAATTTCATTCATTCATTCGATCGTTCGTTATCCTTCAGCTTAGTCCCTTTATTCATATGTGGCCGCCACAGCAGAATGAACCGCCAACTTATCCAGCATATGTTTTACATAGCGGATGCCCTTCCGGCTGCAACCCAGTACTGGGAAACACCCATACACACGCATTAGTTTCTTCAGTTCACCTAAAGCGCATGTCTTTGGACTTGTGGGGGAAACCGGAGCACCCAGAGGAAGCCAACGTCAACACGGGGACAACATGCAAACTCCACACAGATATGCCAACTAGCCCAGTCAGAACTCGAACCAGCGACCTTCTTGCTGTGAGGTGACAATGCTAACCACTGAGCCACCTTTTTGCCTCATTCTAAGAAAAGGAAGGGATGTTAGGCCTATTATAATAAATTATTGGCTGGAGTTATACATGATCATAAAGCATTTTTTTAAATTAACGCACAGTAATTTAACAGTGTACTTGAGTGAAACTCAACGGGTTTGTAAGGTAAAGAAAAGAAGGAAATTAGATCAAATGAAATGTTCATTCATTTTCTTGTCGGCATAGTCCGTTTAAACCGGAGCACCCAGAGGAAACCCACGCAGAGAACATGCAAGCTCCACACAGAAATGCCAACTGACCCAGCCGGGGCTCGAACCAGCAACCTTCTTGCTGTGAGGTAAACATGCTACTCACTACACCACCGTGGCACCATAAAATTCTTATATTTTAAAATAGGTATTTAACTTTATGTCATGTGAGCAGTAAGGGCGCCACAGTGCCGTAGTGAGTAGCACGATCGCCTCACAGCAAGAAGGTCGCTGGTTCGAGCCTCGGCTGGGTCAGTTGGCATTTCTGTGTGGAGTTTGTATGTTCTCCCCGTGGTTGCGTGGCTTTCCTCCGGTTGCTCCGGTTTCCCCCACAAGTCCAAAGACATGTAGTACAGGTGAATTGGGTGGGCTAAATTGTCCGTAGTGTATGTGTGTGAATGAGAATGTATGGATGTTTCCCAGAGATGGGTTGTGGCTGGAAGGGCATCCGCTGCGTAAAAACAAATTCCGCTGTGGCGACCCCGGATTAATAAAGGGACTAAGCCGACAAGAAAATGAATGAATGAATGAATGTGGGCAGTAATATGTAAAAGTTGCTAAATCATTAAATGTATTAAATTTCAGGTGGTATTTCTAGCACAGGAGTTTTCAATCTTTCAGAACCCCTGGGCCCCCATTAAATACAGACTTCCACTAATAAACTAATATATTACATAATATTACATTATATTAGACCTTATCACTTTAATACAATTTATATTTATTTGTTTTAATGTTATTTTGTACTATTCGAAACTACTTTCTAATAATTTAATTTTGTATTGTTTTCCATTATTATTACAGGTCATTAAATCAGTTTTTTTAAAATGATCCTTTTATACTCACATAATTCATTTAATGAAATGTTAATGTAAATCTTGATGTTTTTGATCTATTACATCATTTATTATTCAACATTTGCATGCATTCAGTATCTGAAACCCATTCTAAAAACCCGTTCCATCTGACAACAAAAGTTCGCAAATGTTTCATGAAAAAAACATGACAAAGTATTCTTCATTAGTATTAAATGTTTTTAATAAGTGAAAATTCAGTGTTGTGTTGCGTACTCCAATTTTGATACTAAAAACTTGACAGGATGTTATCGTACGCAGTAGGGCTTTTATTTTGACATACTCCGTCTAGTTCCGTGTTGTGCTAAAAAAAACTAATCAGCGATTGGCCGATTCGCAGTGCGACGTCGATGACGTCATTACGAATTGTAACGGGCGGACTTTTTCAAAATGGAGGAAAGGCAAATATAAGAGCAAATGGAGGGAATACAAATATATCGATTAAACCCATTTTTACACGTCATGCTCAAGTCAAAACACCTCACGTTCACCGGAAAATAAGCACATCGTGGATACAGATACCGAATCGCCGGACGGAAGAGGTTATGAAGTGAAAATGAGCGTCTCAATCGGTGACAAGATTGAGGTAAGTGTTATCGCGGTCGCCTGCGGCTCGAGAGCCATTCAACTGTATTATTGTTTATATAACATAGTAGAAACTCTCAGATAACGGACAAAATGTAAAAATTTGGTCTTGCGTTCGTTCTCTTTACTTCTTTTTACTTCGTAAACAATAACAAAACTACCTAACGTTAACATTTAAGTTGCAATTTTTGCAGTAAAGTTAAATAATTCGAATCGCCGCGGACTAGTTTCGGTTATGCTACCGTCTTCACCTCGCCTTTTGTTCACCCATCTGCGGAACATTAAAAGTTCAGCAAAAGTGTTTTGGGAATTGCTCTCGTGGAGACGGTTGCTAGGCGACGCGCGGCGGCGTCAGTGTCAGGTAGAGTCGCGGGAGGAGAGCGGGAGAGTGATGATGAACAGATGTCCCTGTCGGACGCAGGTAACTAGCGACGCGTCAACAAACGTCGCGCACTGCTCGCAACGGGCTGCTTTTGTGCGCTCCGCGGTCCAGACACTTTATGAAACATGCTGGAAGTAATTAATTCATTCCTGCTCAATCTGACTACCAAAGATCCAGATGAGGACCGAATATTGGCATCATCTGTGGATCTTAGGATCGAGGTAGGAGAAGTGAAGCTCTCGAGGGTGCAAGGTGAATCTCGTGGGACAAGATGTGATCTTTATGTTGTTCTGCATTAATTCAAACATGTCTTTGTTTATGCTTTAGGACTTCAAGGTTCTCACCTTGTTGGGCAAAGGCTCCTTTGCATGTGTCTACAGAGCTAAATCTGTAAACACAGGATTGGAAGTGGCGATCAAAATGGTAAGTGCTGTTTAATTGAGCATGGTGTCAGGGTTGTGGTTGTGCAGCATCTGTTGAAAATCCGCTCTCTGTGCCCCTTGTGTACCTGCAGATTGACAAGAAGGCCATGCACAAAGCTGGAATGGTGCAGAGAGTCATTAATGAGGTGGAGATTCAGTGTCGGTTAAAGCATCCATCGGTTCTTGAGGTGAGTCCTGTAAACACACGTCACAGATCTGCTCCACAAACTCATGAACATGTTAGAAATAAATAAATCTGAATCCGCCTGCTGTGTTAAGAGATTATTCTACTTTAAGAGTAAAACGAATAAAAGAAGAATAGTCCAATACTATTCATTTATCTGAACTGTACATACCCACTGTACATATACATTTGTAATTGTTTATCTATCTGCACACTTTTGATTATAATTAAGCAACCTACATTGCATTGATTCATTTATGTGAACTGTACATACCCACTGTACATGTACATCTGTAATTATGTACACACCCACTTGTACATATACATTTGTAATTATGTTTATCTGCAATTTTGATTATTAATAAGCAACCTACATTGCACTGATTCATTTATTTGAACTGTACATACCCACTGTACATGTACATTTGTAATTGTTTATCTATCTGCACACTTATTATTAATATCAACCTGTACGTACAATCATTTATTGTAAATCTGGGCTCATAACTAAGGCAACCTTTATATAATGTTCATAGTACATCCATCTGTAAATATCACCATAGTTTTTCTATAACTGCACCTTATAATTTATACCTGTATTCTGCACTTGCTGCTATTGCACTTCTGGTTAGACCTAAACTGCATTTGGTTGCTTTGTACTTGTACATGTGTAATGACAATAAAGTTGAATCTAATCATCTAATCTACAGGCCATAAAGTCATGAATGTATGAATAGAAATGTTTACATTTGAGAGTAAACATATAGACGTGTACTGTATATGCGTGCCCAGTTCTGTTTCATTAACTTGCATTTTTAATGCTTTTGTTGTGCCACAATTTGAAAGCAATATCTGATTTTCATTAGTTAATTTTCAGAATTTTTGCATTAGTTTAGACTTTTTTTTCAGGTTTGAGTTATTTTAGTAACCATTGTAGTTTTTCTTTCTTCAATGGAAGGGTACCAACAATTTTCTCCTCGTCTGTATTTGTTTGTTGTTGTTGTTTATTATGGCTCACACTCCATGTTAAGGTGCAATACTTGCTATAATGAACCTGTGAACTTTTGACATTGCAAACCTATGTTGACATTTTATTTTCATAAATGTTTAAAAAAAAAATAAAGTAGATATTTATGCGTATAAAACAGTTTTGAATATTTTGAGGTAATCACTTTTCACTTAGGGCTGTGCAATATGGACAAAATAATCATATTGCGATTTTTGGAATGAATATTGTGATTGCGATTTTATTTGCAATTTTGGCAACTGTTTTTGCTTTTTCAAACGCGCTCCATACACACATTCTAAATGTATTCAGTGCACAAGAAGTGCATAACAAAACATTTCACAATGAAATAACATAGTATAAAGTTTAATAAATAAAACTGTAGTAAAACTCTTTAAAACAGACAACATAAAATTAATTAAGATTAACTAACCTCACCTCTAGTTAAACACATGCTGTACACAGTAGCACTAACTGCTTGATGAACAAAACTGTAATAAATTGTCTTAAAAACAGACAACATGAAAAAAAGATGAACTAACCTTAATTTCAGTCATAACAACAAATAAAAACTTAACGTAAATCAAAACCACCTATTTGGTTCTCCCGCTCAGCTCCGTCATGTGTGCAATGAGCTCTAATTGGTTAACATCTTCCTCCCGCTCAGCTTAGCTGTAATTACCCGGTGTGCTGCGTCAGCTCTTGTGCTTATGCGCACAAGAACATGAACATAAATCTAAATAAACGAATAGATAAAATTGCAGCCTTTGCGATTTAGAAATTGCATGTACTTAAATCGCGATTATTTTGCGATTAATTGCACAGCCCTATTTTCAGTTTATTAAAAGAAATGAATAGAGTTAATAAATGTTTTTATTTTTATAATAAATTTTTGTGTATAAATGGGGTGAAAGTATAGAAAATAATGATTTGTTTTAGTCATTTAATGCATTGAGGACTAGTAGGCTCGAATGAAGAGTCTTATTGTTAGCGTCCTATTGGAGACATTCACACACACTCATAATTTTGTCAATCCTACTGTTAATGCTTTCCATATAAATGAAAAAGTACTTTTAAACTCTTTTCCAGAAAAAAAGACACCTAATTTCTTTGAACAAATCTGTAAAATCTCCTTTAATAGACATGGGCTAAGGTTAGCAGGTTAAAGCTGATTATTTGATGATGGAAGAATATATTGCATGTAAAAGTGCATTCATGACGTTGTTAGCAGCACTGTAATCTTGTTATAAGAATATAGATTAAAGAAAGAACTAGATGCAGCTTTTGTGTAATGTGGCATAATTGTGAGTTTGTAATATTACTTGTATCCCACAGTAAAAAATGGCTTCAAAAAGTAAATATTGATCAGTTGTCTTGTATTTTCTTCCCTGTCTGTAGCTGTACAATTACTTTGAGGACAGTAATTATGTGTACCTGGTTCTGGAGATGTGTCACAATGGGGAGATGAGCCGCTATCTAAAGGAGAGGAAAAATCCTTTTACTGAGGAAGAGGGTGAGTTCTTCACATTTATAGATTATTATCTTGAAAGACTTTTCTGCGTGCAGTTTAGTTTTTAAAATAGGTGGCTCATTGGCCAATATGAATATATTGTGTGCATCGTCTACATCAGTGTTTAAGTTCAGTTCTACAGAGTCCCTGTCCTGCAGAGTTTTGAGCCTACCTTCACAGAAGCTCACCTCCATGTAGATTTTTGTTAGTCTTTCTTTCACCATTCAGTTTTACCTTTCCTTTTCCCTCTACTTCTGCATCAGGACCCTTTACTATATTTCTGGGTTTCTCAGCAGCAGATGTTGTCATTGTTGGGTAAACTTGGAGTGCAGTGAATGGGAGAGTACAACAAATAATTATCTTGCATTCCTATTTGCACAAATGATAAAAGAACAACTCAATAGTGTTATCAAGACTTTCAGAAAAAGAAAAAAAGTGTGAAACTGATATAAGCGTCTTCCGAAAAGGGTCCATTACACATGCAACAAGCATTCTTTGGATATAATTAGGACCAGACGGAATCTGCGGACATTTCTTGCTTCTTCTGTGCAGATTTTTGTTAAAAATCTGTGGATTTATGCAGAATGATTTTGGGAGTGTCATAACTAAAACCTTAATATAAGAAATAAAAAGTAATACCTTTTTTCACTTTTATTTGATGTTATTATGCAAATTCCCATTAGAACCACTTTATTTGGTAAACAAAGCAAGCCTCGTGTAAAACATCTACTAAAAGACAGAAAATGGTACTTTACAAACTGAATTGTAAATAAATCATATGAATATTTTCATATTAGTCAATATTATTACTGAAATTAATTTAAAAACTAAATAAATATAAATTTACACACATTTAAACCAGTAAATAAACAGAATCAATGATGGGCTGAAAATCTGTGGATATCTGCGGAATTCTGCGCGCGCAGATTCTGTGTGGGCCTAGAAATAAGCTATAGGATGTAAGTAGATTTAAACCGCTAAATAATTTGAGATCCTATTGACAGATTATTCATTCATTCATTCATTTTCCTTCAACTTTGACAGATTAAACTAAAATCTAATAAAATGTGTAAATACAATTTTGATTTGTTTACAAGCGATATATTAGATTTGGGTGTCTATTAAATTTCATTTCTGGTTCTCAACCAGGAGCCAGGACCCACCAGGGGGGCTCAGCAAATTTCTGAAGGGGTTGTAGGATGACTTATAATATTTAATTTTACAGTTTATCATGTTACTATAGTTACAGTTTTTGAAACTGGGATTTGAAACAGGTTTTCAGCTGGTATTTAATATCTGTTCAAATGCAGCACATATGACCACTTGTGTTCAGATTTCCTTCCCTCTACCCTCTATTTTGTCAGTCCTCACTTTTGTGGGATTAAAACATCAGAAATGATAATTAGTAGTTAATTATGCAATATTTCAATGTTTCTAGCTTGTGTAAAAAATAAGCAGGTATGCCATATAGGGCTGTGCAATTTGGACAAAATAATCATATTGCGATTTTTGGAAAGAATATTGCGATTGCGATTTTATTTGCGATTTTGGCAACTGTTTTTGCTTTTTCAAACAAGCTACATATCAGTGCATAACAAAACATTTCACAATGATATAGCATAGTATTAAGTTTAATAAATAAAACTGTAATAAAATTGTCTTTAAAACAGACAACATAAAATAAATTCTGATTAACTAGCCTCAATTCCAGTCATAACAATGAATAAGAACTAACGTAAATCAAAAGCAACTATTTGGCTCTCCCGCTCAACTTCATTGTGCGCGGAGTGAGCTCTGTTTGGTTAACATCTTTCTACCGCTCAGCTTAGCTGTAATTGCCCGGTATGCTGCGTCAGCTCTGATTGGTTAACGTATTAAAATCATGCGCATGTGAACGTGAACAAAAATCTACATAAATTAATAGATAACATTGCAGTCTTTGCGATTTAGAAATTGCATATGCTTAAATCACGATTTTTTTTTTGCGATTGCGATTAATTGCACAGCCCTAATGCCATAGTTACAATCAAAAACACAACGCGCTGTTGCACAACACTGCTTTTTAATGTAATGTGTGTTTTTGTTTGTGTTGCGAACAGCGAGGCACTTCATGCACCAGATCGTAAAGGGCATGCTGTACCTCCACACTCACGGAATCATGCACAGGGACCTGACCTTGACCAACCTCCTGCTCACCACCAGCATGAACATTAAAATCGCAGACTTCGGTTTAGCCACACAACTCAAGCTTCCCAGCGAGAAGCACTTCACCATGTGCGGCACACCCAACTACATTTCACCTGAAGTGGCCACGCGCAGCGCTCATGGCCTGGAGTCAGACGTCTGGTCACTGGGCTGCATGTTTTATGCCTTCCTCACCGGACGACCTCCCTTTGACACAGACACCGTCAAACGCACTCTCAATAAGGTGGTGCTGGGAGAATATCAGATGCCCACACACATATCAGTAGAAGCTCAGGATTTAATCCAGCAGCTGTTACAAAAGAACCCAGCCCTCAGACCGAGTCTTTCTGCAGTGCTGGACCACCCATTTATGACTCAAAGCGGGCCCACCGCAAGCAAAGACTCCGGCAGCAGTGACGGAGGCTCCATAGACAGTGGAATCGCCACAATATCCACAGCTTCCAATACCACTAATAGCAGCAGCAGTCGGCTACAGAGGAGAACCAGGCAGATGATTGGACAGTCGTTGCCCAATCGCATGGCACCAATCCCTAGCTACTCCCATCATTCCATCAGCTCCAGTTTTAAGAGTGGGCAGGACTGGCAGCCAAATCCACAAGATGATTTATCCAGGATGGGCGTTGGGAGAATTCCCGTGGGTGCTGACAGCGGAAGGCCTCATTCTCGCTACCTGAGGCGTGCTCATTCATCAGATCGATCTGCTGTTGGGTACAGCCACAATGCACAGGAGGCGGAGCTGGAGAGATGCCACTCAGAAGAGATGCTGTCAGGGGCTGGACGGTTATTTCCACAGACCTCCAGCTATAGAAACGCACCGCATGGACACTCAGAGCACGGCAGGCTTCCCTCTCCACCTGTTAAACAGCCTGCAAAGTAAGAGTCATCCAAAATAACCAAAAGAGTTTGATAAGTTATTGTTTTTGTCTTTGTTTTGTAACTAATGTTTCTTTTTTCTCCTTCTTCAGTCCAGGGTCATCTTTCTCTTCATCCACTCATTCAATGATACAACAAATGCCGGATTCTCAAACACAGCCCTGGTTCAGCAATGAGGGTATAAACGCTGTTTCTAATACAGTTAAAACGCAGTCTTTCGCAAATAGCTCTGTTTTTTATGTCATTTATCAAGGTTTGTACAAAGCAATATAACATTTTAATTGTTATTAAAATAACACATGATCGGATACAAAAATTTAAACATTATTTTAAAAAAATATATATATATCTCAGATCTTCCAGGAACAAAAAGTAAAAATGTAATTTTCGTTTATATAGTTTGGAATCACATGGTATGGAAAGTTTTGGGTAAAAATATTTTTTCATTGCAGTTAATGATGCTTGTTGATGAGTGCAATTTTTATTATAATTCCTCATATGGCACTTCCTGAAATACTCTTTGGAAAAACTTCTGAAGACGTGACCTTATGACTCTTTTTAGAAAAACAACAAAACATATAATCAATGCCAATGAAATGCAAATTTATGGTTTTTCACCTGATAAAACTTTTATAATTTAGTTTTCTGCTGGATCTCAGGACATGTTTTCCAATTTGGAAATGAACAAGCAGAAAAAGCTGCCAAAACAGCCCTAACAGGAAAAATAAAGGAGTGCAAAAATCTAAATGCCACTAATAAAAGGTTGTATTTTTAAGAAATGGCAAGCAGAATGTGATCAGTGCTCAAATATATATATATATATATATATATATATATATATATATATATATAAATCCAGCGTAGGAAGTAAGGTAGGAAGAAATAGGTAGGAAGAAAGCTTTTTTTAACTCAAGACATGATGAGGTTGTTTACACAAGATATCGTATCAGACATACAAGATTCACATTTACTCAAAGGAGAAGTTCCCCCAAAATGTCAGCATTGCAACAGAAACCAAACTGTTCAACATATACTTTTGGAATGCCCTATTTTATATGGAGAGACTTTAAAGGAAATGTTTTTAAATGTGAGTCCTTCATAAATGGTCAAATTTTTATCAAAAGTAAACTTTAAACTTTTACATTTTTCATTGATGTATCCTTTATTGCTGAAGATGTCTTTTTATTAGTTTAAAGCAGTTTTGACAAATTTGGGCAAAGATTTTGAACATTGTTATACTTTTTTTGCATATATTGAGATCACTTTTTAACCTTGCATTGTTTTTTTCTTTCAGGAGCATTCAAGAGGCCGGCAGACTTGAGCAGTCACAGCAGCAGTGGGAGTTTTCACTCTGGACGAGGGCCAATTGGGACACAAACCTCCTGCAGTGACAAACCCAGCGGCCTTCACTCCCAGCAGCAGAAGCAGCCCATCCTCTTCCAGCACAACAACCCCGGGCCCTGCAGGGAAGATGCATTCGTATCAGGACACATGTCAGAACCTCAGGCCTACTCAGGAGCACCGTTTCCAGGTCCACCGCTCTCCAAAGGCAAAGCAAACACAGAGACGAAGGAGAAAGTGTGCCCTAAGAAGAGCTTCCCTCCACTCTGTGCTGCCAGACTCAAGCCTATTAGACAGAAGACCAAAAATGCTGTGGTGAGTCGCGATGTTTATGTCCTGTTATAAGCAGTCATGGAGGACATTAATTTTCCAACACTAGAATATATCGTTTTCATTTAGTTTTTGGAGGACCTGTAAGTTATAAGCTAGAATTTGTTCATAGATGTAATAAAGTTGGTTTTTCATTTTTAGGTCAGCATTTTGGGCACTGGAGAAGTGTGTATGGAGCTCCTGAAAGGACAGGGAGCTCAAGAGAGAGTCAAAGAAGTACTTCGGATATCCTGTGATGGGTCTATGGTGAGGGAAATGAAGTCAATAATTAATGTAATGTACTGCTGGAGCAGTTAGATTGTTTTTAATTAAAAAAAAAAATTAAACATTCATTCCACAACAGTAAATGAAATCACATTAAATGCACTGTTAATTTGTTAATCTTATTCTCTACAAGACTGCATTCATATTTCATTAAATATGATATATATATATATAAGAATATTTTTTTTTCAACATTAATATTATGCATTCTATAGGGCTGTCAAAATTAGCGCGTTAACGCACGCCGATTAATTTGAAATATTGATCGCGTTAAAAAAATAAATTTGATGAACGCGACCGTGCGCGTTGATGACTCTGAAGGGAGTCGCTTATACCGTGTGAGCTCGCTGTACTGCCCGCGTTGTCTGTGTGTGTGTGTGTGTGTGTGTGTAAGAGAGAGAGTGTTTGTGTGTGTGTGTGTGTGTGTAAGAGAGAGTGTTTGTGTATGTGTGGATATGCTAACAACAAGATTAAACGCCTAACATCGCAGACAGTCGCTCAAAGCAGTTTAGAATTTAATGTTTAGAGATGGCCTGACCAAAGTCCATGTAAGAAGTCTAGCCTATAGTCTTTAGTACGTGACTTTGATGTACCCCTTGGTTCTTCTTGCGTCCTTGTCACAGCACCAGTGGCACAGAAATTAAGCACTGAAATTCACATGCTGATTCAGTGATTCTGCTTGTGAGAGACTTTTCTCACTCTTAGGTCACATGTCAACAGACTGGACTGTCTTAGCAACTACCAAAATGCTAAGGAGGACTAAGCAAAATTGTTTCTACTTTATAATTAATGTTCTCAACTCGCAAAACAACTTTACAATGAAAACAATTGTTTGTATTCAATACTGTATTATTATAATTTTCCAATTTCCATATTTGCAATGCCTGTATTTTGGATTTTTTTTGTAGTTCACTTAGAATCCAACATGGAAATAATTAAGTTTGTTATTGGCATTGATTGTTTTAAAATTCAAATGGCACTTACATGCCTGTGTTTTTATTTCTGTAATAAATACGGCTTTTCGTGATTAATCATGATTAATCACAGACAGAAGTGTGATTAATTAGTTAATTTTTTAAATCAATTGACAGCCCTAATTCTATAATATTCTATTGTATATAAATATAATTAAAAATGATCTTATAGCAAAGATGATTTTCAGCAGTCATTACTTTAGCCTTAAGTGTCACTAATTGGTTAGAAATAATTCAGACCTAATGAAAAAATTCTAGTATATAGCTAGCTCTCTGCAACTCTTACATGGTCGCCCACTGAAGCTAAGCAGGGCTGCGCCCGGTCAGTACCTGGATGGGAGACCACATGGGAAAGCTAGGTTGCTGCAGGAAATGATATTAGTGAGGCCAACAGGGGGCACTCAACCTGCGGTCTGTGTGGGTCCTAACACCCTAGTATAGTGAAGGGGACTCTATACTGCTCGGTGAGCACCGTCTTCGGAATGAGACGTTAAACCGTGGTCCCGACTCTCTGTGGTCGTTAAAAATTCCAGAATGTTCTTCTAAAAAGAGTAGGGTTTAACCCCGCCATCCTAGTCAGATCTGCCCATTGACCTCTGTCAATCATGGCCTCCTAACCATCCCCATATCTGTCTCCTGGGGCAACGCGGTGGCGCAGTAGGTAGCGCTGTGACCTCACAGCAAGAAGGTCGCTGGTTCGAGCATTGGCTGGGTCAGTTGGCGTTTCTGTGTGGAGTTTGCATGGGTTTTCTCTGGGTGCTCTGGTTTCCCCCACAGTCCAAAGACATGCGGTACAGGTGAATTGGATAGGCTAAATTGTCCATAGTGTATGAGTGTGTATGGATGTTTTCCAGAGATGGGTTGCAGCTATTAGGGCATCCGCTGCGTAAAGGGACTAAGCTGACAATAAAATGAATGAATTACACTGTCTCCTCTCCACCAATCAGCTGGTGTGTGGTTTGCGGTCTGGCGGTCATCCAGGTGGATGCTGCACACTGGTGGTGGATGAGCAGACCCCCATCACCCACCCCCCCCCCCCCACCCCCCCATCGTAGCCCATTACAATGGTTTTGAATTATTAATAACAGTATTATATCATAATGCATGTCATGTTCTGAGTTCTTAATAAATAAGGATATTTGCATATTACTGTAAATGAAAGCAAAAATACATAAACATTATATTCAAATAATACGATAATTATTACATAATTAATAACAACATAAATGTTATTTGTTAAATATAAAATGTTTTAAAATAAACGAACATGAGGACAAGCAAATAAAGGAATTAAAAAGAGGTCATGATAATTAAATGCATAATAAATACTGTGCAACATTCCATCAAACTAATGTAATTTAATAGAAACAAAATATTTTCCAAATAGTCTTTTACACCCATTAATATATAAAATGTTTTTCTTTATAGTACAAGCTAATGGCTTTTACATTTTAAAATGGGTGTCCCTTGCGCAAGCATAACAGACTGAAAATCCTTAATTATAATTGATGTGCGTTGGTTAAAAAAAATGTTTAAAAAAACGTCAACTGTGGTTTTAGGTGACAGTGTATCAGCCCAATGAAGGTAAAGGCTTCCCTGTGCTGGATCATCCACCCTCACCACCGGAAGACATCCTCATCTGCAGCTTTGACGATTTACCAGGTACAGTCACATACAGGACTTAAAGTAAGAGTTCACCCTAAAATGAATATTTACTCACCCTCAAGTGGTTTTAAACCTTTATGAGTCAATGGTTACAGGTTTTCCAGCTTTCTTCAAACAGCTCAACAGAAGAAACAAACTCTTAAAATCTTGAAACAAGTAAAGTATGAGTAAATGATGACCGAAGCTTCATTTTTGGGTGAACTGTCTCTTTAAATAAAGGGACAATAGCTCACTGATACTTTTAGAATATTAATATCTTCCATTACGTCATAATTAAAACATTTGATTACACTCAACCTTCTCTGCAGAAAAATACTGGAAGAAATATCAGTACGCCACAAAGTTTGTGCAGCTGGTGAAATCCAAGACTCCAAAAGTCACCTTATACACCAAGTTTGCCAAGTGCATGTTGATGGAGAACACTCCTAATCCAGACCTGGAGGTGTGCTTCTATGACGGTGAGCGAGGCTCATGATCCACTACTGTCAGATTAGCTAAAGTAACTCCTATAAAGTCAATGGTTTATTTTTTCTTTCAGGTGCAAAAACACATAAAACAAGTGAACAGGTGCGCGTGGTGGAGAAGAGCGGGAAGTCGTATACAGTGAAGGGTGACGTTGGTCTGAGTGGACTCAATCCTGAATGCAGACTTTATATAGAGCTTTCTGAGGAGGTAAATGCATCACTGCGTCTGTTCGAGTGCCGCAAAATTGCGTGATAGTGCTTTTTGGCAGGTTTAAGTGTGAAATTGATGCTTTGCGTTTTGATATTAAGCTTGGGTGTTTATATTAAGACTCTGAGATAGCAGGTGGCACCGCATGCTATATTGCTATTCTGGGGTTGTCATAAAGAGCGTGATTCTATGCTCTTTTTTTTTCAGGGACATGGGATGTGTCTGTCTTTGGAAGCGGCCATCACTGCTGAGGAGCAGCGCAGCTCTAAAAACACTCCATTCTTTCCCATCACCATCGGCAGGTGAGGCTTTGTTATTATTATAATAACCTTTATTTTACCAGGAAAGACTCTTACAAGAGCGTCCTGGCCAAGATTCGGCAGTATACATGTCACATGGGTCTAACAGACAACACACAAAAAACAATTAACAGTTAACATGAATCACACATTGACAAACAAACTAAATGGTTACAGGTTTCCAGCATTCTTCAAAATATCTTTATGTTCAACAGAAGAAAGAAACTCAAACAAGAAAAGAAAAACAGCAAACCCCCATCACCTCCCGCCCCCAGCCCCAAAACCAGTGCTTTAGTTTGGGTCAAAACATTCACAGATGATGCGTGTCTCATATTCTCCGTGTTGTTGTCCACCAGGAGGCCTGTGAACCCGACTCTTCCAGCTCCTGCTCCTTCATCTTCCTGCCGTCCAGCAGCTCCAGCAGAGGTGGCTCACGTGTGTCTCAGTCCTCCGCAGGCACCTCACATCACTCCATCAGTAAGAGCAGCTCTCAGACCTCTGTGCTGCAGATATTGCTTGATTATTTCTGTCTCACAGTGAGTCATTTCTGTTGACCTGCAGATGATTTCCTATGCGGGATCAGACTTGACCACAGCCAGTGTGGCTAAAGGCAGCTCTCCTGTCCGCAAAGATGAGCGCATTATTAACTCTGGAAAAGTGCTCAAGTCCATTTTTGTGCCCAACATTGGCTGGGCCTCTCAGGTAACAGGTTTGATTATAGTTATAATGATAAAGTTATATAAATAATTATGAAAAGTATTTATTATATAATATATTTTTAATATATATGTATACACTTTGTGTTATTTTATCTCAATGTTTTGTACTCCAGTTTATGTGCCAAATATCAATCATTTTATTTATTTTTTTCATTATTTTATTTCACATGGTCTCTCTTGTAGTTTTCTTTAAAAAGATTTTTAATGCATTTTTTTCCCATTTGATTTGATTTGATTTGATTTATTTTCATTGGTCTATTACTTAAACTTATTTCTTTTTTTTTTTACTTATCTCTTTTTTTTTTACATTGGACATATTTTATACTTTTGGCATCTTTAACGTACTATATGTTTGATACCATTTATACATTTGCATTTTATAACATAGACTCAAAAAACAAAACAAAATAAACAATCAAAACATAGTACTGCAAGTAGCCATTAATTTAAATTTCATCATACCTTCCTCATTTTATACTTTTTCAATCACCTTCATCATTATATGCCTTTAATAATATATATTTATTCAACTTTTTAAATTGATTAATATCCTGACATTTTTTGAGACTCTATTCTAGACTGTTCCATAATTTCACACCACATACAGACATACACCAGCTTTTTAAAGTTGCCCTTGTTTTTAACCTCCTAAAATTTAGTTCTTCTCTCAGATTATCTCCCCCTTGTCTTTCTTCAAAAAACGTCTGTATGCATTTCGGAAGTAATTTATTCCTAGCTTTAAACATAAATTGTACTGTTTTCAGTTTAACCAAATCATTGAACTTAAGTAGCTTCAATTTAAAATATAAATTGTAATTTATAATTTGTAAATATAATTGTAATTTTAAGTGTTACTAATTTGCTGTGTTTTTGACATTTTATTAGTTTGTGTCTATGTAGTTGATTTATTTATTTAAACCCTTCAGTGCATACTAAACACCAATGTGAAATATTGCCTTAATAAGCTGAAATACAGTTATTTATATATATGTATATAGCACCAGAGTTGAAGTCATTCGCTACAGTTTTTAATGATGCGCGACTCGCATTGACAGGTGAAAAGGGCACAAGGACACAAATCGGGTAAATTTCCACATAATATGAATAAGGCCTGAATCGGATTTGAGTAAATCGGTAAAAAAGCCATATCCAATCTGTGCCACATGGGAGAAAAAAATCGGAATTGAGTCACTTGAACCATGCAGTGTAAATGCAGCTGAAATTGCACTTAAAGCTGAGTAGGAGTATAATGAAAAAATGTAGTAAAATATAATTTGTTGTTATAATATTTTAAATCTATACAGTCCTTCTTGATTGTAGCTCATAGGTCTCAAACTGGACTCCTGGAGGGCCGCTGCTCTGTACATTTTGGTCCAACCCTAATCAAACACAACTGATCAAGGTGTTCAAGACTACTGGAGACCATTATAGCAGGTGTGAGTTGGAGGTGGTTGAAGCTAAACTGTGCAGAGCTGTGGGCCTCCAGGAATTGAGTTTGAGACCATTGCTGTATATAAAATATAATTAATCATACTTATTTATGTATATTTTATTTTTAGCTAACCACTGGCGAGGTCTGGGTTCAATTTAATGACGGGTCGCAGCTGATGGTTCAAGTTGGCGTCTCTTGCATCACTTTTACTTCCCCCGAAGGACACATCACCAGGTAAAGCTTTTTATTAACAATATAATGCAAGCACAACAAAGCTCCATTTGCAGCACATCGTACATTCTCAGTTAATAATCAAGTCATGCACATTGATTTTTTTATTATATAAATTGAGGTTATATTTAAATTCTTTGTATATGAAGAGTTTCGTTGCAAAACGCGATAAACACCATTTTTTGACATTTGGATTTTATGATTGGAAATCACTGTTCAGATGTACCCTAATCTATGTGTGAATTGCTGCCATTAACACAATTTAAGAATGACCATTTTAGGCCTACTACAAAATGTGTTTTTTCACAAAACGCGATATCCGCCAGACCAGTTTCTTTGCAAAATGCGATATAACAGTTATA
>CAIGQQ010001431.1:463917-485395 GCA_903798035.1 Danio albolineatus | reverse complement strand
ATCTATCTATCTATCTATCTATCTATCTATCTATCTATCTATCTTTTAAACTGTTTTTATCCATCCATCCATCCATCCATCCATCCATCCATCCATCCATCCATCCATCCATCCATCCATCCATCCATCCTTGCATGTGTTTATATATTTAAAAAAACTCTCCTTTTCAATAAATAATCACTTTTATTAATCAATATACATCACAATAACATTCACATTAATAATGTAATATACATTTTAATTCAAACAATCAAACTTAACTAATGTCTAGCAATAACAGCCAGCAACAGACATCTTCAGCTGTCCGCTGCTTGCTTCACATTGGAGGTGTCCCTATAAAAGTAAATGAAAAAGTAGTTAAAATGAGAAGTTATGAAAACAAAGAAAATGCACAACAATCCCAGAGCCGTTTTTTTTTTACTTATCAAGACATATTCACAAAACATGCAGAACATTTCTATATTACTACACTCTCCGAAAAAATGGTACAATGTTGTACCAAAGAAGGTACAAACCCTTGTCACTGGGGCAGCACCTTTTTACGGGACAGAATTGTACCTTAAGAAAAGAAACAAATTTGTACCTTTTAAGGTCATGATTTGTACCATGGGAAACCAAAATGTACCTTTGTTTTTAAAAACCTACAGATACAATATTGTATACTTTGTGAAAGGTACCACCACAGTGACAAGACACTTTGTACCTTAACAGTGTCAAAAATGCTTACCTAACATTTATTAAAATGCATTAAATGTTTAGTTTACAATACCTATAGTTTTCTGTTTTACCAGTTGTTTTGTATTATTGTATTATAGAACTAAAATGTATGTTTATAAGTATCTTTAAACATATACTTTTAAATGATGATTCTTGTTATAATATGGAAATTATTCATAAAAATCACTTTGCCTTTCCAGCCATATTTATTTTCATAGATACTGTAATAAAGAAGGAGTTGCTCAACACTTTTGTACCTTTTATATGAGAACAATCGTGTACCTTCATTTCAGTTGTACCATAAAAGGCACAGAACAGTATCATGAGAGGTCTTTTCAGTACAATATAAGGTACAATTTTTACAAACGTACAAAACCTGTCCTTAAGGAGCATTATTTGTACCATTGTGTTCCTTTTTTTTTCTGAGAGTGTATAGTAACGGAATCTTTCACAGCACTGACTATTTAACAATTTATTTGTAATAAAGTAACAGCTTCTAAGTTCTGTTTGTTACAACCAAAAGTCTTGCAATACTGTTTTTGTAAAAAATGGAAAGCAAATGACATTTGTCTTCTCCCCTTTTTGGCTGATCCGAAAAAATGTTCCAATCTGTGACTAAAAAAACCATAATGGGATCTAAACCGTGAGATTTGTAATTCGTTACACCACTATTAAGAACCAAGAGAGTTGAACCATTGGTATAATCACCAAGTCAACATTCTTAAAGAAAACACTTGTACATACAGTATGTATTATAATTAGTGTCTATGCATCAGCCATCTGCAGAGGCCAGAATAGCACAAATGCTTGAGTCACACATGCAGCTATGGTGAAAAACCACCAAGAACTCACTCGAACATTGTGATTTTCACAGCTGCACACTCCCTTTCCTTCCTCGAATATAAATTCCACATCTGCGATACTAAAATGTTTTCATTTGTCTATAGATGAATCCGATTTGTTCACTTCACACTGCCGTTCAGAAGTGTAGCTTGCCTATTTCAAACCAAAGTTTCCTCCTCACGCCTCCTCGTGATTTCTGCTGCACTAAATGTGTTTTGGCTAAAGCTTCTCTCTGCTATCCAAACTGTGATACCCTTGAATGATCCTACATGGTGCGTGGAGGTGACCCGATTGGCCTGGCCGTGTTTTTGTTCACATTGTGCCAGCACTTTTATTCCCTATGACTTCGCAGTCGGCTAGATTGGCTTACTCATCATTGAAGAGCCCTCGGATTATTACCCAGTAGTCAGAGAGGGAGAGTGTATGAGTGAGAGTTCTCACTCTTGCACTCTTGGAGAAGATGCTGTGTGTGTGTGTGTGTATGGGTTGTGTAACCTGAGCAAACCTGAATTGCTGGACTGGCAAAGGGTTAAGGTTACACTTTGGGCTTTGTGTGTGTTGTAAATGTGTGGTGTAGTGAAAGCCTGTGTGTGTGGTTGGTCCTATTTTTTTTTTCCTTCGTGCATTACACGTTACTCGGTGTGGCCCAATGTCTCTGTCTCCAGCTGAATGCACAATTGTGTAATGTGTTAAGCCAGTGTTGCATCGGATTTCCTCAGTGGCTGTGACTGTGAGGAATTGTATGACTGAGCTGGAGAAAGTGAAGAAAAGAAGGAACACAACACAACAATGTGATCACTGTAAGCGGTCAGGCAGCGAACAGAGAGGGATATTCCTGTGTTTTTTGTGTCTTAGGGGATTTAAAGGGATAGTTCGCTCCAAAATAAAAACAATAAAGTCTGTTAGCGTTTACTCATCCTCATGTTTGAGTTTGTCATGCTCAACACTGAAGCGTCATCATTTTTCTGGCCTTTTCTTTGCCAGTAGAATGACTCACGCGCTACACTCATCTGGCACTTTATTAGGTAACTGCTTGTTGACGCAAATATCCAATCAGCCAATCGCATGACAGCACCTGAGTGCATGTAGATTGGTCAAGACAGTAGGGCTGAATGATAAATTGTATGCGATTGTAGTGCACATTTGTATGTTAATCTCCAGCACGTCAGTTGGAACGACAGTTGCTACACAGAGCCATAGTTCACTGACAAGCTACGCAAAATATAGCATGCGATGTTAACACCAGTTAACACGGTCACCAGTTAAACACCGGCTTCATTCAGTTTACTTTTAAGAGTCCTCAAGCAGATGTTTACACCGTTTAGACTTGACATCATGTCCACGATTACAGCGTACGAGTGGCCCTCGTTGCCTCGAACACATTGATGCAGTCTGCTGTTTACGTCTGGTCCGCGTCTTTTAGAAACTCCAAACACCGACCACAAGTAAAGCAAAACCGCGTCAAGCTGCTCATGTGTTTGCAACAAAACATCCCTCGGCCACAGTCCATGTTCGGTCACCATAAACTTTATTTACGCCATTTACGCCACAAAATGATTTTACCGCGCTCACCACCAGCGACAACAACAACGGCCTTCGCTGCGTCACTTCCGGTGTTTGGTACATTCCCTTTCCGTAAGGAATCGGACTTTGTAAATTTGTTTCGGGACTTGTAAAAGTGTTATGCATTGTTAATTTGTTTTCTAAAATGTAAATTTGTTTTGTCCTTTGTAAAATCGTTTTTCCTCTGTAAATTGTGTCTTATGATATGTAAAAATGTTTTCCAAAATGTAAATTGGTCTCGAGCTTTGTAAAAGTGTTTCACACTTTGTAATGTTGCTTTGCACTTCCCGGCCACCGTAGTTTTTTGTTAAGTTGCCTAATAATTATGCACAGTAATAGTCACACAGAGATATCCTCCTAAAATAGCGAAAACTAAAAACAAACTAAAAACTACTTCCAAAAATATTCAGCTTTTTGGGTTCATTGAGAACATGGTTGTTCAATAATAAAATGAATCCTCAAAAATACAACTTGCCTAATAATTCTGCACTCCCTGTATAGATTTATTCAGGGTTTCTGCAGGTTTCACAGAGTAAAATTAAGACCATTATGAATGAAATTTTAAACTCATAAAGGGATAAAGGCCAAGGAATTTTTCAAATGGCCTAGATGGAAAAGATTTGTATTAGCCATATTGTTACGCACCGTCTAAGGATGGTGCACAACATGAAAGGCAAAAAAAAAAGTTTTTATAGTTTATTACATTTAAAAAAACAATAATACATAATAATAATAAAAATGTAATATTTTAGATTTTATTTCTGAGCAAGATTTTAACATTGTGTTAAACAAGCAACTCTACTTTTTTCCAACATAAACTTTCTTTAAAATAAAAAAAAATGAACAAATGTCTTAAAAGTTTTAAAAACTATAATAAACTAAATCTTTGCACAGCAATCTGTCCAGGTCGGTGTCCTCAGCAGTAAATACATGGATAACTTTTAAAGAGCCCATATGTTGGGTTGAAAACGGTTAAATTTCACTTTTTGAAGTCCCAAACAACAGGATGATATGTATGCAAGGTTAAAAAACACTTTCGATGTCTTATAATATCTATTAATTTTTACCTCATTTTCCCACCGACTCCCATATGAATCGTCTGAGCGAGTCTTTTTCCCCAAGCACCTCCTTTACGTGACGCTACCACGTCACGTCCGTGTCAGCAGCCCAATGCCAGAACATATTGAAAACGAATCACTGCAGTCGTACAACAGCGTATTGCTATATTCTTCATCATAACAACAAACATTCAGTAATAATTAACACTTCATGGACTATTGTAAGCCAACAAATAGTTTCATTCGGCATTAAGCTAAATGGCTACCGCTACATGCTGCACGGAGCAAACACAATACAGACAACTACATCCATATTTACCTTGCTACAGTCAACAAGACTGGAAGAACATGCTGGTCCAAATAAACTGGGTGTTGATCCATCCTTAAACAACAACCGTGCAACAAATCCCGCGTTGTAAGCGTATAGATTGATGTAGCTCTCTTCAGAGAGATGACGCGAACACAGCACCATGTCGGGGATATAATTCTCAGGTATTTTACCAAAAATAAACCTCAACCACTCCATGTAGGGAAAAGAGGTTTCCAGGTAGGAAAAATAACACAGCTTTTCCCTCGCACTTCAGAGCATAGCTTCTACGGGACATGATTTAAACGGAATGCCGATGAGTTCAGAAAAGTTAGAAACAGGTATGCAGATTCGTGTTTTCCGGATCAATAACTCATGACCGAAACATTGTTCCTACACAAATAGCACCTCTTTTCAACCGTCGCAATGTATACAATCACCTACAACCTTATTTTCCTAAAGATTAGCTTTCATACGCGCTGGACGCATTATATTAAACTCTGTGCGCAGCCGGCAGAGACCGATCCTTAGGGACCGTCTACAAAGAACAAAACGCGAAAACCAACACTACAAAAGCTGTCAATAACTTCTGTCTAAATCTTTATACTGCCATCAAACAGTATAAAGATTTACTTAGATATTACTCAGATCACACGTCACTGCTGTCTCGCTGGTTATACTACAACACTTACTGCAATACAGTGCTTGTTGCCTTCCACTTTTCCTTCCTGTCTGTGGGCGGGGCCGGGCAGTTCAATTTTCCCGGGTCTGCGCGCGCAACTAGTTTGTTTTGCGTTGACGTCAAGCCGAAACGGCTAAAGACTCGTTCTAATAACGATTCATTTAAACAACGAGTCGACTCTTTTATAGATGAATCAATCGTTTTAAACACTGTGCACTTTCAGATTTTAGCCTTAGCTGGACATTTTCACTTTACTTCACACTGCATGGAAGGTCATTTTCAAAAATCCATAATATGGGCTCTTTAAACAAATGTTATTGTAAGGAAAATAATTAAACCATTATGATAAATAGAGTTAATAATGACCGTTAAAGTTTTATTGAGATGGATTGCAAACCAGGATTGGGTCGCAATATATGAACAAAGGAAAATTAAGACCTGTTTAAAAAAAAGACCTACAACACAGTTTTTTTAGTAAATTTAAGTGTTTTTAAGGCCTAAAATTTGGATTTTGAGATTTAAGACATTTTAAGAGGCGCCACGATGGCGTTGTGAGTAGCACGTTCGCCTCACAGCAAGAAAGTCGCTGGTTCGAGCCTCGGCTGGGTCAGTTGGCATTTCTGTGTGGAGTTTGCATGTTCTCCCCGTGGTTGCGTGGGTTTCCTCCGGGTGCTCCGGTTTCCCCCACAGTCCAAAGACATGTGGTACAGGTGAATTGGGTAAGCTAAATTGTCCGTAGTGTATGTGTGTGAATGACAATGTATGGATGTTTCCTAGAGATGGGTTGCGGCTGGAAGGGCATCCACAGGGTCCATTTTTATTGACAGTGAACTAGTCGAGAGTCGTCAGTTTACCAGCGTTACTATGACAGCACAAGTAGCAAGCGGCAGGAACAAGTATACTACGTAGAAAAAAAGAGCGTGTGCGCTTCATGCATAAGCAGGGAGAATAGATTGGAATATAAAGCTGTCTTGAACCGTTGTGATGTGGTCGATTTAGCAATCCTTTGAATAGTGAAGTGAAATGAATGGTTATATAGCGCAATGTCTATAGCTAGAGGGAAAGTGAAACTAACACATTGCTGGTCAGCGTAGTGCAGCATAACCCTTTTTCAGCTCACATTTTTCTCTTTTCAGAAAGGTAATTTAATTAGTTTTTTTTCCTAAATGGCATGTTTGCTGATTTCAAGAGTATTATTTCAGAAACCTCTGATCTGCTAGGACTTTTTTGTTTGCACATCCATCTCTATTATTCACAGAGAATGGAGTGACAATGGCTTTGGTTTGAGTTGATAAACTGGAAACAGCAGCTAAAATAACTTTGTTAACAACCAATGTTCTGCTTCTGAGAATGCGCAGCTTGAAGCAGATGTGCTACAGCAGCAGAAGAAGAGCAATGACACTAGCAGTGTTTCCATCCAACTATTTTTATACACATTTTGAAATATTGCATCTACTATCAAGGTGTACAGTAGAAATATTTGCTGGTGAGTGTCTATTTCAGGTCTGACACCTTTTTAGCGTTGTTTAGGAAACAGGTCAAATTTCTATTGTTGTTCACTGTACGGTAAAACAGGAAGTACAGGCAGGGCATATCATAGAGACTCTGCTAATGTGCTTTTTCTTTTTATAGCCAAATAGGCTTTGGCCAAGCCTTAGCTGTGGACCCTGAGGTTGATGGCTATCTTAGTGACAGATGGTAATGGGGTAGGGAATTCCTCACATTAGAAACCATGTGATCAGACAGAAATGTGTTTATGGTGACTCGAGTCATCTGTATTTTTTTATTTGCTTGATTTTAAGAGAATAAATCAATTTTTAGTCTGCTATGCCAGTGTCATAGTAATCTGTAATATGGCACAGTATAATGCTTCTTCTGAAAATTCTGTTAATTAGTTTATATACATTGGCCACATGGAAAGGACTATTTCTTCTTTTTTTTTTTTTAACATATTAGAGCAGTGGTTCTCAAACTTTTTTCACCAAGTACCACCTCAAAAAAAAACTGTCTCTCCAAGTACCACTATAATGACGGTATTGAAATAGAGTAGCATAGTAGGCCTATTTAAGCAGCTACAGCTCTGCACAGTTTAAAAACATGGCAGATTAATTCTTCTTATTATAAATATTTATTATTGTAAACATTTTAAATAGTTTGAACATTAACACTGTACTGTGTGTAAAGGTAAAAAAAAAACGTCAACGTTTAAATTAAAATGTGCATTTAAAGTTAAACTAAAAATTTTAAAAATGGCAGTTTTTAAAAAGTAAAAAAAACTAAAAAGTATTATCATAAAGTAGCCCATTCATCAAGATCCTTGGCCCTCATAAATAAAGGCTATATGTCATCACATTCATAAATAAACTCTTTTTGAAATAGATGTTGCATGTATAAATGACTTATTTGTATGTCTTCAAAATCTAAGCATTAACATTTTATTGTATTTTAAATATATGAATTGAATTTGCATACTTAAATTAGATATTAGATCTGCTTACTGCGCGTTAGAGTAGGCTTTGTGTGTCAGCAGACCAGTGATTAAACTATACCTGTCAACACTAAGATATAAAAATGTGAGAAACGCCCTCAACAACCGTTACAAATATGGGGAGGAAATTTGCTTCAAATGATAGAATACATAACAAACATTGGAAAATTTTAAATAACATAAAGGTTTAAACTATTAAAACCATTTTACTGATCACGTTGGTGTTATAGTACGCGTCAAAGGGTTAAAAGTGTGTTAATTTCTTTACCTTAAATTATTCAGTGATTCCTCCGCGTACCACTCGAAGGAAGCCTGCGTGCCACTAGTGGTACACGTACCACAGTTTGAGAACCACTGTATTAGAGAATATACTCAAAAATACTTATTTAAATGTGATCTTATGTCTCACTTAATTTACAACTTCAGTGTGAATGTTTGATTAATAATGTTGAAATATAAAATGAATATTGATGAAATATAAACACTTTTCAAATATTAATGAATATAGCCTTTACATACAGTATTGCAAAATGTAAACATTGAACTTTCAAGGTAATTTCCTCACAGTGCTGTTATTCATGTTTCTGTCTGCATCCACATAATGACATGAAACATTGCGCACATATGAATTATGGAAAATTATTACTCTGAGTAATGTATTTTATGACACAACAACATAAATGATAGAGTTATGAAATTATAGACTTTTTATTTTGTCTATATGATATATATTCTCATTAGGGCTGTAACGATACGCGATATGAAACCGAAATCGCGACACTAAGATCCACGATCCTGTGTCGCGATTTGATAAGGAAGAATCGCGACACACCCGTGACTAACTTTTCAATCATGTAACGCCTTCCTGCAAAAGTTGAGCTAGTTGAAGAAGAACGTGAGGAAACATGGCAATTAACCCAAAGATTGCGGACCCTCCCTCTTCATATAAGTCAGCAGTATGGCAACATTACAGCTACCCAGTGGAGATAAAGGATGGCAATTGCGTGATCGACAAGACCCACACAATATGCCGTAAGTGCTTTAGTGACAGTCAACACAACCAACATACAGATGATACGTAAAGTACACACAGAATACGTAAAGAGGCTGTGATAGATTGGAAGATCAGCATATCAAAAGTTCCCGTGACAACAGACAACGAAACATTGCCAATGCTGTCGAAGCAGCCATTTTTTTTTTTTTACCGCATATAAGATGCTTTGCTCACACTGTTAATCTGGCTGCACAGAGAGGGATACGGGCGTTCACCAGATGTCCCGACTTTAATATGGGGTTCTCTGAAACTGAATATTTAACTTTCATTTTATTTAGGCTATTTTATTTACCAAACCAACACAATCTCACGGCAACTTGTGTTTTGGCGCTGAAGCATATAGCGTGCTTGTTTTGAAGCGCATCACCGCAAAGGTTACTTATTATTCTTTTTTATCTAGTAGTTAAATGACCAACCAAAATTACATAACAATTAAGATAAAAATTATACCTAACGAAATTCGTTTCAAAAAGATATTTTTTTCCAAGAAAAATGTATGAATTATATTTTTGTTTGTGCCTGTCCAACTGTGCGGTGAAAATTTGTTCCGCTCCGGGGAAAATAAGAATTTAATAGTTCACAGCAGAAAGGGCACGGTCCGTGCGGGCTTTCTCCATCTTCTCAATTGTGTTGGGCACAGCTAGGTTCAGTTTGGAGGCATTTTGACGCCAGTGTCCATTCCGTGTCAATGAAATGGAAAGTTAGCGACATGTAAAGTGTCATTTTTGTACTCGATCACATCTGTTGTAAGTGAAAAATACTCGACTGTGGTGGAATTGGGCTGTTGCAGCTCACCACGGATACGTTTGTAGGCTCGTAGAATAGCTGTTTTGGAGAAATATGTACGTCCGGACAATTCATTATAGCTGTCGGGTGTGATTACGAGGTCCCTGAAAGAAAAGAAAAAAGTATTGAAAGACACTATTTTTTTCGCAGAGATTCTTGGTTACTGCATCAGTGCATTTGTTCCACCTCACATTGTCCCTCCTATATTTTGTGCATCGCTTAAATGCATCACTAATTGATGGCTGCACCTGTTCGTCTGACTTCTGCGGTCGATTTTTTTTTTTACTGCATTGCCCATTTTGGCAGCCTCATTCTTGTGCGCTTTGTATAAATTAGTTGTGTTTCCTCCACATGCTGCCACATTTGTCAGGCAAAGTTTACATCTCTTAAATGTAAGAGAACTTGATTGAAAAAGAATTTTCAACATGCTCGAATCATCTCCACAATGGAGTTTAGTTCTGTTTGTTTTTCAACAGTATTTTGTTACAAAAAAAACAGAAGTGTTATAGCTTTGTCTATTTATTTATTTATTTTATATTTGGCTATTTATATAGTTATTAATTTGCATGGTTAATCTTGTTCTTTGGTGTTCAGTTTATAAAGATTTTTCAAATGTTATTTGAAAAAAAAAAATTGTTTAAAAAAAAAAAAAAATTCCCACCCCTCACGAAAAAAAATCGTGATACGAATCGAATCGTGGGTCAAAAATCGTGATACGAACCGAATCGTGGGTTTGGTGTATCGTTACAGCCCTAATTCTCATAGTGCACAATGCACAGCCTTATGGCCCGTTTCCACTGAGTGGTACGGTATGGTTCGATTTTAAGGCCGTTTCCACTGTCTAAAAGCGTACCGAAACGAACCGTACCATGCCACTTTTTGGTCACCCTTTGCAAAGGGTACAAAGGGTACCAAAGGGTGACTTAGGCCCCGTTTACACTAGTGCGTTTTAGTTTAAAAACTGCGTTTTAGCATAAAAACAATCCGCGTCCACACTAGTGTATCTCAACAGATCTCCCTCCACCAGAAACGTATATCACGTAATTATTCGCGCACCATTCGCGCACTCTGGGCATGCGCATTCAAGTATAAACAGGAAGCACGTGTCTCGCTCTGCATTTGGTTATTGTTAGTCAACAAACGCTGGTTGAACGATGAACGCGATGGTAAAGAAAGCAAGAGAGGTCTTTTTGAGGACAGACGACGAGGTCGAGTTGTTACTTAAAGTAACAAATGAATATAAAACATCCATGGCTATTGAAAATACAGTGTTTACAGTGAAGGCTGGTCTGCTGTCTGCCAGTCACGTTATAGCCATGTGCGCTTGACGAATAAGGAAAGGATATGTAATGACCCAAATCCCCAATCACGTATCGGATCTCAGCAGCCACGCCTCCGTTTTCAAAGGTATCCATTTCCCTCCATCTACACTGAGACGCAGCAGCAGCGTTTTAGAATGAAAACGGCCTCTCCAGCGTTTCCAAAACGCTCTGTTTTTACAGCTCAAAAACTCCGGCGTAGTGTTGATGGATGGCGTAACCGTAGCAAAACGTATGCGTTTTAAAACGAAAATGCACTAGTGTAAACGGGGCCTAAAAGACAGAGCTAGACGCACAGCTGAACGCTATTGGTTTACAGAGATATGTCATTTGCTCGCGCAACAAGCCAGAATGAAAACAAAGGACCCGCCATGTTTAATACACAGCCGAGAGACATTACACTGAAATAATATAAACGTATAATAACGAGCCATGGTCGACCCGAGCTCAAACAAACTTTGAAACCTCGTCTTGAACAGCCACAAAGCCAAGAAGAAGAGCAGATTCTCCGCTCTGCCCCGTAGTTTTTACGAGCCCGTCTAAAGCGCGAGTGGTTTCACTTTCTCACTTGCGCCCGAGTACACATCAATATTTGAAATGTTTCAACATGAAGAAACTGCTGGACGAACCTGGACTATTATGAACTCGGAATGACGAAGTTACTCTCTAACGAGAGGCTACATGTGCTGGTGAAGATTAAAGATACAGATGAGAGGTTTGCACTGACTGTTGGCTATATTTTCTGTTGTTTTTGAACCTAAATAAGGACTAAATGTCTGCTGTGTGTTGCGTTTTTGTAATTGGTATCATATGGGAGACTGTAAGGGGCTGTATGTGTTCATATATGCTGCATTTATTTATTTATTTTATATAATCGCGGACAGTAGGCTATTTTGCATCATTGATCTGCAGTTATAATCAGATCATGTTCATAGAGAGGTTAGTAACGAACATTTATACACCAGTGTTTATGTGTATAATAAAGCCTCTGTTTTGTGAGAAGTGCTTCTCGAATGATTTGTGAACGACCCGTAAGGCTTTACTGTAAACATTTCCTCGAGCGAAAATGACGTCGACTGTAACTTTCTGTCATACACAACGCCCACCAAAAGAGTACCCTTTAGCAGTGGAAACGCAAGCCTGATAAAGTGACCTGTACCGACCCGTACATACGGTACTGTACCAAACGGGCCCTTAATCTACCACAACACAGGTCTGCCATACCCCATAATAATAAAGTAATAAAGTGGTATTCGGATAGTTAAAGGGGTGGTCTAGAGTGTATTTTTAATGCTTTATTTGGTTAAAAGTCACGTTATTTGTTCATATATCTTGATTTGATCATATACAGCCTCTCAATAAAGTAACTAGTTCCTCTGAAAGCCCACCCTCAAGAGACTCTGAATGGTCAACTAACATAATGTGCTTTAATTCGCGGATCGGCTCTATGCCACCAGGAAGTGTCACGCCTCTACTAGCACGTGCTGTGCCACTGCTGTGTAAATACTGTCAGTCAGAGTAGCTGTTAGTCATATCAGTTTGAGCCTGAATCAGACAGAAAGTGGTCACCTTAGAATTATAAGGTTCTATCTGACATTTTTTGTCAAAATTGAGTTATTGACATATTCTTATTACATGACAACTTATTTACGTTATATGATGTTTTTTTTATAAGTTGTTTACAGTTTAAGAATTTCTTTCTTTTCGGCTTAGTCCCTTTATTAATCCGGGGTCGCCACAGCGGAATGAACCGCTTACTTATCCAGCATTTGTTTTACGCAGCGGATGCCCTTCCAGCCGCAACCCATCTCTGGGAAACCCATCCATACATTCTCATTCACACTCATACACTACAGACAATTTAGCTTACCCAATTCACCTGTACCGCATGTCTTTGGACTTGTGGGGGAAACCGGAGCACCCGGAGGAAACCCACGCAGCCACGGGGAGAACATGCAAACTCCACACAGAAATGCCAACTGACCCAGCCGGGGATCGAACCAGCGACCTTCTTGCTGTGAGGCGAACGTGCTACTCACTACGCCACCGTGGCGCCCAGTTTAAGAATTTTTATTTAAAATACAAATGTTACACACATACTGCTTGCTATATGAAATTAAAAAACTCTGAAGGTCAATATCTCAAAATCATTCAGAACGCAGATAGAACCTTATAATTCCAAGGTGACGAAGTGTCTTTCATATACACTGCTGAAGATTGTGGGAGTTTACAGCGGTTTGATGGATAAATGTGAATTTGTAGCTACATTTTTTTAGCATTGCCAAACAGAATTTTCTGTTGTTTACATTCTTGTTTACGTCCTCGCTACAACATACCGTTAACGCTACAAACTATGCATATATACAGGTTGTGGCTCACAATCCACAGCTTCGTTTATTATGATTGGAACTGATCTTTCTTTGAGGAGTTTTTAACCGAATCCAGCTCTGAACTGGGAGAGATTCTGGAAGCTGTCATTTGTCAAATGCTAGCTATATATTTTTTAGAATTCTCTGAAACATAATTAAACTGTAAGCACTTCTCTCTTTGTGTAGTGTCTTTTGGAAGCTCAAATACAGAAACAAAACGAGCTCTGTGGAAAAGCAGCGTTTGGACGGCATTTTAGCTTTCTCTTTTGTAACATTACAGCACCTCTGGCCACGCCCCTTCGCTGCGCAGGATCTATGCGCGTAACCTGAAGCGTTTGTGATCTCATTAGCCCGGATGTATTTTTTTTTGTAGTCCCCAAGCTTTGTTGCTCCCTTTGCATTGAACTTTGAGCATATTACATTCAGAGATGCTGTTCATGTTCACACAGCTACATTACACATCAACTAAAGTTTCAAACATAATAGTGAAGCACTGCTTTAAATGTTTAGTTTTCACCCAAAAATGAAAGTGGTCATAATACAAAGTTATTAATTAATTCAGAGCAATTTTAATAGAAATACTTACTTGATGTACAAGACCGAACCTCAGTGACCTTGAGCATTAAGTGAGTTCATTTGAGTTTTGTTTACCATTTGAAGGTCTCCGTTGTAGTTGATTAATTGTAAAGTGACAATAAAACATTGAATTAAATCTGTTCATCATTTAAAGCGATTGTGTTTCCCAAAGACTTCAACCACTCAATTCATATTATTAATTCACAGTATCATATCATACTGTCTTAATACCACTTTTCCATTGACTGCAATTCAAAATGCAACTTCAAGTAACCTCCGAAATTCCAATTCAATACCAGATTACGATATCTGTAATATTACAGATTTACCATTATTAATATTTATTCCAGTCAGATTCAGCTGTAATTTTGTTAACATTTAGTAAATACGCAGTTTCAGTCTTAACGTCACTTGAATCTATTGGTGGCCTTTTGAGCATTTCAATCACACAAGCACAGATTAAAAATGTTTTGTGGATTAAAACTCTAATCTTTTCGTAACCAAATTACTCGAGCTGTCTGGAGTTGAGGAAAGACCTCTTTAGCCCTTGCTCCTGTCACACCTTTCACATTTTGCCACTAAAACGCATTAACTATTGAACCTTATCGTACAGTGTTACCACAATAATAACAATGTAGTGTATGACTCCCATTTAGAAAATCATCAGTGGCAAACGGATTGAATAAAGCTATAAAATCAAGCAATATATGAGAAGATGAGGGACTTAATTCATTGTTTGAATGAAATATGAACACAACACAAACTAAACACACCTAAACGAACCGAAAACAGGATGTGACTTGAGAAGAAGCAACAATAGGGACAGAATGTTCAAGCAAACCAGTTTTTCCTTGTCACAGTCGCAATTTTGCTCATTATAATTTACTGCGCTCTTAAACACATCTTCCATCAGCAGATCTTCATTTGTGTGATGAAGAAATATTTTTGTTTACTGTTTTAACCACGGCGCCACGGTGGCCTAGTGGGTAGCACGATCGCCTCACAGCAAGAAGGTCGCTGGTTCGAGTCTCGGCTGGGTCAGTTGGCATTTCTGTGTGGAGTTTGCATGTTCTCCCCGTGGTTGCGTGGGTTTCCTCCGGGTGCTCCGGTTTCCCCCACAGTCCAAAGACATGCAGTATAGGTGAATTGGGTAGGCTAAATTGTCCACAGTGTGTTTGTGAGTGAGTGTGTATGGATGTTTCACAGAGATGGGTTGCAGCTGGAAGGGCATCCGCTGCGTAAAACAAATGCTGGAAAAGTTTGTTGGAAAAATGCTGGCGGTTCATTCCGCTGTGGCGACCCCGGATTAATAAAGGGACTAAGCCGAAAAGAAAATGAATGAATGAATGAATGAATGAATGTTTTAACCACCTTACTTATTGCTAATGCAACTATTTGGTTGCTAATAAGTTTATGTTTTGAGTTGCTTGTAAAATGTTGTTATCAGTAAACAATACACAAGATTGTTATTATGGTCATTTTTAAATACAGTAAATTATTCTAGATTATTGTTGAATTTTTTATTATTATTATTTTTTTAAGAACTGAAATTCCTGCTTAAAACTAAACAGTAATTCTAATAACTATTTCTCTTTGCTTTGGTTTTTCAAACTGCAGCGAGTGCCTAAATACTGTTAACAGATACTTACGATCAGGGCTTGACATTAACTTTTTTGATCACCAGCCACTGTGGCTAGTAGGTTTCCACCATTACTAGCCAATCGCCATTTTCACTAGCCACAATTTTGTTGTAGGGAAAATATATTTTATATGCATAAATTTGACTTTGGCATGCTAAAATTGTCAGGGTTTGTGGTAGGGAAAAGGAGAGAGGACTCAGATGCAAAAAAATAAGGGTTTATTTATAATAAAAATAAAAAGATAAAAACATTAATAATAAAAGCATTAATAAAACGAAGAAATAAACAAACAAACAAGCTTAACTGGTATGGATGTGGACTGGAGAACAAGACTGGAAACAGGACTGGACTTAAAACAACAACGAACTGGCAAAGGACAGCAGACATGAGGAGACTATAAAGCAGAAATAATTAACAAGCAAACAGGTGAACATGATCAACTAATAATGGGTTAACAAGGAGGGTGGGGCTAAACAATAGACAGGACATCACATGAGAAACACCACAAGCCAAGACTACGCAACGGAAGCACGCGGCCACTATGGAAACACAGGGCCACGTGCTTAGACAGACAACAAAACAAACACCAAACACAAGCGCACGATAAAATGAAAACATCTTACGCAGCGTGCATATTTCATCCCAGCGGCAACCGAAACCAACTAGAGTTAGACGCTGGGAATGAAACACCGCGCTGCAGACAGATGAACACACACCAGGATGAGAGCACGCAATCGCAAACACGCCCAGACCTCACGCGCCCGTATCAAGCGGGAGCGCACATGGTACAAGCATGTTCACAATTGCCACTCATACTTAGAAACACAATAACAAAACGAGTGCTCGACCAGAGAAAACTCGAGCCAAGCACAAACACACAGGACTAGACAGAGCTAGTGTCTGGACTCTGCCACCAGAACAAGACTAGAGTGGCAGAACCCTGACAAAAATTACTTTTGAATTAGATTTTGTGTTTTTTCCACTTGCCTCCTCGTTCGTTTTAACAAAAAATAACAGCAAGCAAAAGAAAACGGGTATAAAACATTCCGTGGCGTGATATGGAAAGGATGAAGCCACGCACACGGTTGATGTTAGGCCAATTAATAATCTGTTCAAAGAATGGTTAAAGCGAAAGCGGCAACAACTGCTGCTGCTAACAAGGAATCTCTAACCCTTGACGGACTGTGGGTGCACGAGCATCGCACTAGTTTCGTTTCCAGGCACGGTTGATTCGAGCGAGGATACGGCACAGGAGCTTTTAAACACTCGCACGCATCAAATCATCTGTGGAGAAGAGCCTGTCTCACCGTGTGCGTGATCCTCTCATACATTATTCTGCTGCTTTATGTACACATATTGACAAACGGTCATGAACTAACAGTCTAATCTCTAGTGATGATGAGCCAGCACTGGCAGTTTAAACATGAGTTTCAGCCAGCCAAAGTGGCTAGTGAGAGTGGCTGTCTAACCCCCCACAACTGAAATCTACCCGCATTTGGCAGGTTGGCGGGTGTTAATATAAAGCCCTGCTTACAATGACATTTCCAATCCTAGTTTGCTTAGCCATTTTAATGCAAAGAAACAAAACAAACTATAAATAAAGCATTTTATGATGTATATTTTGCAACAGATCTGTCCCAACTACCTAAATAAAGATATGTTCTGGGCTGAACACACCTATTGTATGTGTACATGTGATGCAACTTTTATAAGTTAAGGACTCGTGAAGAGCTACTAAATTAGTCAAACAGTACCAGTTAAAACAGTACCAGGAAATCCTCCATCACACACACACACACACACACACACAAATGAAGATCTGCTGAAAGGAGAGCCGTTTCACACTGCATTAATCTGTAATGAGCAACATTACGACTATGATGAAGAAAACGTGTTTGTCCTTTTGTTGTCGTTGCATCTTGTGACATCATATCCTGTTTTGGGTTTTTAGATGTGTTTGGTGTTCATCCATTCATTTTCTTTTCAGCTTAGTCCCTTTATTATTCTGGGGTCACCACAGCGTAATGAACCACCAACTTATCCAGCATATGTTTTACGCCGCGGATGCTCTTCCAGCGGCAATCCATCACTGGAAAACATCCATACACACTCATACACTACGGACAATTTAACTTACCCAATTCACCAATACCACATGTCTTTGGACTGTGGGGGAAACCGGAGCACCCGGAGGAAACCAACGCGAACACGAGGAGAACATGCAAACTCTCAACTGACCCAGCCGAGGCTCGAACCAGTGACCTTCTTGCTGTGATGCAATTGTCATGCTATCCACTGTGCCACCGTGACACCACAAATATTGTAATATTCAAGATTTGTGAAGTCAAACAGTAGTCTCTCCATTTTTTTAAGGTCTCTATGGTTGTTTTGACAACACAAACACTGCTGTCATCTCAACGGAAACCCGGTCTCTGCTTTCATTTGATCGGAGAATGAAAAGACGCCACTATATATCAACTGCTGGCGCACATAATTCAACAGCAAAATCACAAGGTGCATAAGGGTGCATAAGCAGCAAGCAAAAAAAGCGCCTCACAGCAAAAAGCACTTTCAGTGTGATCAAGACACCATTCAAATTCCTGCCGTGCCTCAGAACACCATTTGGATCATTTGTTTTACATTTAAAAACATTACAGTATTTCCGAATAGAATGTGCAAGTCTAATATGCTCAAAATGTATAATAATTAAGAGGTCACACTTTACAATAAGGCTCATTAGTTAGAGCCGAGATGGGCGTGGAGCTCTGTGGGCAGAGGGGGGAGTGGGCATGGCTGGCAGTGCAGGGGAAAAAAATGAAGCGAACAGTAGGGGATGGGCGATACCAATATTTTTGTTTCCAATCCGATACCAAGTATTTCAAGACAAGTATCATCGATATCGACACTGATACATAAATTAAATATTTTAAAGTGATTTAAAAAAAATAGTTATCACCTTTATTATTATTATTATTATTATTATTATTATTATTATTATTATTATTCATTTTCTTTTTTCGGCTTAGTCTCTTTATTAATCCGGGGTCGCCACAGCGGAATGATCCGCCAACTTATCCAGCATTTGTTTTATGCAGCGGATGCCCTTCCAGCTGCAACCCATCTCTGGGAAACATCTATACATTCTCACTCACACACGTACATTATGGACAATTTAGCTTACCCAATTCACCTGTACCGCATATCTTTGGACCTTGGGGGAAACCGGAGCACCCGGAGGAAACCCACGCTAACACAGGGAGAACATGCAAACTCCACAAAGAAATACCAACTGACCCAGCCGACGCTCGAACCAGCGACCTTCTTACTGCGAGGCGACAGCAATTATTATTATTATTATTTTTATTAAATAAAACATAAAATGCTTGATTCCTTCTTACATTTATGAAAATTACAGAACTATAATTGGCTAAATAGCAATATATATAACAAAAAAATAATACACTGCAGAAACCTTGTTTATTAAAAAAGTACATCTCTCCCAGTTATTACGTGTACCTAGGCATTGTATTTTATTTGATAAGCAAGTTTATTTAAAACTATTTAAACTAAACTACAAAATATTTAAATCAAAATGTCTTTACTTGAACATATATCAGATTAAACTTAATATAAAGTTTTGAATATTATGAATAATAAAGAGAAACGGCACGTCATCACTCCACTTGCAGTTTTGCACTACGTAACCAATTTTGATCCCGATCAAACATTATTTTAAACCCGGAAGATGAAATTAGCTGACAAAAGCTCAAAATGATCACACAAATCTCAAAAAAAGTACCCCAGGCTTTCTTCAACCTTAATGTAAATTAATGCATTTACTAACATAACAAACAATGAACAATACATTTACTACAGTATTTGTTCATTTTAGTTAACGTTAGTTATGTTAACTCACGGTGGATTAGCTAATGTTAACAAGCATGGACTTGAATGTTAACAATACATTGGTAAATGTTCAATTATGATTAATAAATGCTGTACAAGTATTGTTCATGATTAGTTCATGTTAGTAAATGCATAAACTAATAAACCTTAAAGTGTTACAAATTAAGATGTGTGAATTTGTGTATATTTTCGCAGCGAAACAACTAAAGAAATACATCACAGTTTGTGAAAATTAGTCACAAAATTTGTCGTTTTAGTCACAAAAATATTTTTTTGGGGGCAAAAATTAGTTCTCATTTTGAGATATGCTAAATGTATCACAAACTCAAAAATATCACAAACTCAAGCCCTGGTCAGATCACACGATTTTGCCTTAATTTTCTTGACGTAGAGCGTCGTAGAGAATCGTAAGCGGCAAATAGGCGTCGTGACACAAGATTCAATCGTGCCTGCGACGCCCCACGACGCCGTCGCAGAAAGTCTAGCATGTTCAATTTTTTTTCTCGTCCTTTATGACGAGTTCCGTCACGTGCGTAAAGCCCCGGTCAGATCACATGATTTTTATTGTCGATTACAAATTTTATATTTAAGATTTTATTTGTTATTTTTTTTTACAATTGTTTTTTATTTATTATTTTTTTTCTTGATAATATCTTGACTCGTCGTAGGTAACAAATGTGCCAGACTATACGATCCTCTACGATCAGTAGGGCTGGGTATCGTTCCAAAATTTTCGATACCGATACCCTGAATTCGATACCGGTTCCGAACAATACTTTTTTCGATACTTTTATTTTAAGAAATATATTTTAACAAGATTACATAACACAATCTCAGAGAAACTTTGGTTTTATTTTTTTCAGGATGTTTGTGACACTTTTCACAGCAGGCTTATCTCTAAGACCAATAAACAAAGAACAAAAGCACAAAATGAACAAAGTGTAATTAACACAATATATTAGTGCAAACAGTTTTAATAAAGTTTAAGCAGTTTTAAGTCAATCAATTTCAAGTATTTGTGAGGCTTACTGCTGCTTAAAGGTTTAGTTCACCCAAAAATTCTGTCATTAATTATCTACAAATGAAGATATTTTGGATTTAATCCAAGAGCTTTCTGATCCTCACATCGTTGAATATTTATTGAAATTATTTTTGTTTACTTTGCGCACAGAAGTATTCTTGCAGCTTCATATAATTATGATTGAACCACTTTTATCACATGGACTTATTTAGACTATGTTTTTGGTTCCTTTCTGGACATTGAAAAATGCATATTCAGTAAATCTATGGGAGGATCAGAAAGCTCTTGGATTAAATCCAAATTATCTTTATTTGTGTTCTGAAGGTAAACAAAGATCTTATGGGTTTGGAACAACATTAGTGTGGACATTTAAATAAGACAAGTTTAATGTAAACTTCATCATTTACTGTTAACCTCAAAGCATTTTAGTATTGTATGTCTGTTTACATTTCGGAGCCCCAGCCATCGCGCAGTTATCCTCATCAGTCACGGAGGATGCTTGTGCTGGGCACATTGTTGAAGTCAGGAAAATACTGAGGATGATGATGATGATGATGATGACTGCACTGGCGTGATCTTCTTCCAGTCAAACACGGAGCAACTTTCTGCTCGTAAATTAATTCCGTGTACTGCGAGGTGTTTTATTGTGACGCATACATTTATACGTGTGACAGCATTCACGAGTTGTGCTTGTTTTTCCCCTTTAAGAGAGCGGAAAGTGACGGGGTGTGTTTCCCCTTTAAGAGTGTGTTTCCCCTTTAAGCGTGTGTGTCGAGGAGGAAAATAAAGCGATCGATTCCTAAAGTGTTTATCCCGCGTTTGATGTCTCTTCTTTTAATTTTCTTCGCTTAAATGGCCACATTATCATATTAGACGTGTTGCCAGTCTTGGTCGCGATAACTTTTTTACAGATATTGCATCGCACGCTGTTGCCGCCAATCTTTGCATAATGTAGCCATACTTTTGATCGCCTAAACATTGTTTGCGTTGAATTTATGATATGCTTTAAAGTGTAGTGTACGCATCACAGCCTCACATTTGACAAGCTCTGGGCGAGTGGGCGTAATACTGCCGTAAACTATTGATTTTCAAGACAGCCTCGCAGCAGGCTGATTCAGGCTAATCACCAGCATTTGATCCGGGCATATG
>CAIGQQ010001431.1:436698-463517 GCA_903798035.1 Danio albolineatus | reverse complement strand
TATATATATATATATATATATATATATATATATATATATATATAGTGATTTTCGAAAGTAATACATAACTTTGTAAACGTTTGTTATTACCATTTGTTAAGTCTCCCCATACAGTTTGATTGAGTGCTTGGACCCAGAAGCTGATTCGCGTGACATCGCACTTAACAAGTGGATTGCCAGTCGGTACAACCAACAAATCCATCTAAAAAATGTTTAACAAAATTAACGTTTAATAATTATTTAGCAATATGGTTTAAGTATCTTCCTTACATCCTTACAGTATCATTTGTTTAAAAGTTCTTCATGTATTTATGCATACATTGAAGTTGTGCATAAATTTAGTTTATTATAGCTTTTAAAAATGTAAAAACCAGAGTTTGCTTGTTTTGAGACATTATTTAAAATATGTGGCTAAGAAATAACTGACTTTTATTTTTAATGGTGCAAGCAAAACATCCATTGGTTATTGCAAAAACTTATTTGCATTTTTGTCCTGTGAAAGTCTGACATTTCATTTATGACTGTCTAAAAAACTTCTTAAAGTCTTAAATTGACGTAATGAAACCTGCAGAAGCCCTGAAAAAAAAACTTGACAGTCTATGAGGAAGCCTTGGAGCTTTAAAACACTTCTTTGTTTCTTTTGTTTTCTTTCATATCTCAGTCATAATAAAAGTTTGATTGTGCTATCCGTGTTTTGTTTTCTCCATGCAGTATTTTGCTTGACTTAGATAATAGAATAAAACCAGTGCGATCTGAGCCACATGTACGTCTGTATGTTTAAATCTAATGGCCTTTATCTGGCATTGTGACCTAGCTACATCTACAACTCACTCGCTTTCACAAAACCAACGTTTTAATAGTTGACACCCTGTGCTAGATACATTTACCTCTATTTATTTATTTTTTTATTTAGTAAGTAATGATTGTTTGAAAAACCCAACTCAAATCCCAAGTCAAAGCTGACTGGCTGATTTCAGTCTAATGGCATTTTTGTATGCTCTTATAAATATAAACTAAATGTATTGGGTTAATTCTCCTAAAAATGTTTCATCCATGCTTATAATTAGTTAAACGTGTTTTGCACATGCACTCCACTACAATATCATCCCAATCAATGTAAAATTACACATTATTTCCAAATAGAGTTAACACTAGAACTGTCAAGGTAGTCTTTTTGACCATTTTTTAAAAATTAACTTATTACTATAACACCCTGACTTTTCCTAAATATCTGTATATTCTTACATTGCTGTTTTTGAAATTAGAAAACACGCCACAAGTATTCCTACCTTAACATCCTGGGACTTTTAATGACCACAGAGAGTCAGGACCTCATCCGAAAGACGGTGCTCACTGAGCAGTACAGAGTCCACATCAATATACTGGAGCGTTAGGACTTACACAGACTGCAGGTTGAGCACACCCTGCTGGTCTCCCTTACACCACTTCCGGCAGCTACCTAGCTTTCCCATGTAGTCTCCAGGTACTGACCCGACAGAGTTGGGAAACACTGGGCTATATAACAAAAAAGATCATATTTTTTTAAGGTAATTGCTTCATAAATTATGATGACAAACATTCAAAGCTTAATTCTAACATCTCAAAACAGATTTTAACCTCTTAAGCCTTCCAATTTAAATAGCTTCCCATACCCACAAGCAGAGGAGTAAATACAAAAGCTTGGTATAATTTGAAAGGAAATCCTTTGAAATTTCACAAAATACTGTTGAAATTGCTAACAATTGTTTTATATATTGTCTGTGTTACAATAAACACACACAAAAAAGGCGTTTTTTTTTTTTACATATAAACTGAAGTTTGAAAGTGTGAAACTCAGCCCTTGAGTGCTCCAGCGTCCTGCAATTAATTTTATTTCTTTCCAGCAGATGTCAGCAAACACAAGAAAAAGGAAATTAGTCTTTATAATAATGTATGCAGGAGTTATTCTATTCCAACTGCAAGGAGGAAAAATTACTTTTTTTATTTCCTACCTAATTTTAAAGTCTCCCCATACCCATATACAGTACAATAAATCCAATATCTCAACGTCATTTTACAGAAATTCCTTTGAAATTACAAAAAAACTGCTGTAAGTGATAAATATGTTTAGATATGTTGTCTGTCCTATGATGAACCATCTCAACACAAACCGCTTTTATTTTTTTGTCCCAAAGCTCATTTTAGAAAGTGTATAACTCAGGCCCTGTATGCTCTACCAAACTACAGATAGTTTTGATTGTTACCAGCATATGTCAGGAGACACTAGAAAAAAGAATTTTGTCTTTATCATGTAGTATGCAATAATTATTTAAAGTAATCATATTTTCCCAAATTTTGAAATATCATGACCCTAATTTGTTGCGTTTGGCACTTACGAGACATAGCAGGGGATTACTCATGCACAAAACCTCAGAAAACACTGTAAACGGGCTCAGTTTGTCACGGAGAACCTAAGGTAAAAGACGATACAGCTTGTTTGGCTATCTGTGCCATTTGCCGGCACTCACGGAGCAAATAATCAATAATTTCCTTTGTATATTTACAAAAAAGGAGTTTATACCTTATGATTCATTCGAAGACTGTTGGATAAGTGATTGTAAATCAATAAAAATAACGGTGGATCCTTGTTGTTGGGAAGGAGAGCTTTCATTTGATGTATGACTTGCTCATGTGTGTCATATATGAGCGATATGAAAAATATGCATACTGAACCATGTACACAATCGGAGCGGTCGACATAGTGTAAAATAAGAGTAAATAACTTCGTTACAGTACAACAAATGTCAAAGTGATGTATATCGGTTGAAAATAGACATTCTAAGCTTTCACTCAGTGGGTCATATGGTGTTATTGATACAGACAGACCTCTTAAAAACTATAGTTATTCTCCTGATGACGTCATGTTGTGCCCAGTACAGGGCACGCAGAGTTGAACAGGTTAAGGGACAAAATTACCTAACTAAAGTTGAGTTCAGTACAGTTCGGTACAACGGCCGGGACACACCAAGCCGATACCAAAAAAACTAGCGGAGATGAAAACCAACTGTGTTATCATATCGCTTCTGATTCCACCAGGACCAAAAAGCCACATGTGAACACATCAAACAGACGACAGCCGTTTCTCGCACTCTGATTCATTGACGAACAACCAATCAGAGTGCTCTCTTCAGCCGATGCCGTTTCTATCTGTTGAATCGGGCCAACTCGAGTCGACACGTGGAACACACCAAACTAGCCGAACTGTTGCCCGATGAAGCCCACTGCCAACTGTTTGTTTGGTGTATCCCGGACTTTGGATGTAAGGTCAGAATGGCTGCTATGGCCATTCTAGTAGTTATAGAATACTTTTAGCTCCAGTGTTAAAACATTTAGTGAAATTATATTCATATTACACGATATAGTGCAGAAAAACAATATATATGAATATTTTAGTTATGCTGTAAGTTTGACGTAAACAAATTGTCATTAAGTACAAGTAAAACAAAGGTTATGTTATTTGGGAAATTAAAAAGTAGTCATAATATAGATTTACAAATTGATAATGAAGTTATAGAAAGAGTGTATGCAATTTGGTTTCTTGGTGTTATATTAGATCATAAAATTAGTTGGAAACCGCAAATAAATAATGTGATATCAAAATTTGTAAAAACAATAGCAATACTGTATAAAGCAAGATTTATCCTGGATAATAAATCAATGTATGTATTACATAACACACTTATGATGCCATATATGAGTTATTTGGGGGAACAAATATAAATCTAATTTACAATCTTTATGTACAATACAGAAAAAAGTAATTAGACTGATAGAAAATGTGGGATATTTTGAGCATACAAATCCTTTATTATTTAAATTGAAGATACTTTAAAACAGCACAATTTATGTTTAAAGCCAGGAATAAATTACTTCCAAAATGCATACAAATTTTTTTTTGAAGACAGACAAGGGGGAGATAATCTGAGAGAAGAACTACATTTTAAAAGGTTGAAAACAAGGGCAACTTAAAAAAAAAAATGTGTGTATGTCTATACGTATGTGGTGTGAAATTATGGAACAGTCTAGAAAATAGTGTCAAACAATGTCAGGATATTAATCAGTTTAAAAAGTTGTATAAATATACATTATTAAAGGCATATAATGATGAAGGAGATTGAAAAAGGATAAAAGGAGGAAGGTATGATGAAATTTAAATTAATGGCTATTTGCAGTACTATGTTTTGATTTTTGATTTATTTATTTGTTTTTATTTTTTATTCATATTTTTTTGCTATGAAATGTAAATGTACAAATGGAATCAAACATGTAGTATGTTAAAGATGCCAAAAGGATAAAATATGTCCAATGTAAAAAGAAGAGATAAGTAAAAAAAAAGAAAAAAGAAGAAATAAGTTTAAGTAATAGACGAATGATGTGTGTGGTAATGGGGTGGGAAAATAATAAGCTTGTGCTTTGTCCTCTTCTATTTTCAACCATGTTGAAATGTATTTTTTTTGTTAAAGATATTTTATGTATGCTATATCAGTGTTTCTCATCTGGTGGGTTGTGACCCAAAAGTGGGTCGCAGGAACATTTTCAGTGGGTCGCGGAGTGTGTGGTCAAAAAAACAACAAAAGTTTCATTTTTAACTTGTTTTGCGTATATCGGACTTTTATTTTGAAATGCGCGCACGACAACCAATCCCTTTGGAATCGACGTGGAAAGTGTCACGTTGCCGAGCAACATAGAGAGTCAGCTGGTGGAGCTGTCATGTGATAAGACGCTGAAAAAGAAATTCAGTGAAGTAAGCCTCTGCCAGTTTTCGAGATCTGAGAGTGCGATCAAACCCATCCCATTCAGAACTACGTATTTGTATGAAAGTGGCTTCTCTTCCTTGGTGCAGCTTGACTCCAAGCAAAGGAACAGGTTGTACATAGAGCACGATCTTCGGGTAGCACTGTCTACCATCACCCCTGACTTTGAAACTCTTATCACATCAGTAAAGCACATCCTCAGTTATCTCATTATCTTCCCAGATTACTGTTAAGTGAAACAGATGTTTACAATTGCTGTCATATTAGATGTAAAAATGGTTATGGATGTTTTAATCATTTTACAATTTGCTGGTTTGTTCTGTTCAACAGGATCAGTGTTCATGTTTTATTAACAGTTCAGCTTTGTTCATGGTAACAACCTTTCCTTACCCTAACCACTGTTTACAGTGTTTGTCGTTTTTACTTTGTAATATTTGTATAATTTGATACATTTTGTTAAATGTCAGCAATAAAATATTGTTTATTTGTAAGTCTTGCTGATTTTTCTTTCACTACTTGTGTATGTTAACAAATAAATAAAATATATCAAATCAGATCAAAAATCAAATCAAGTAGTACTCATATGTTGTACTGAGCACTAACAAAAAGTGGTTTAGGGCATGTAAGCTGCCAGTCAATATCAGGTGCAAATAGGGCCTGAAGTTTGCTAATCTCAATTGTTTATATTTGTCAGCCAAAAAGATAAAAGCACTTAGTAGGTAGGAAAGTATTTAGTGCAACAACTTGAAACTCCCAGTCAGTTTCTGAAGGAGTGTTAACATTCCCCTGCGTTCAGACTGCATTAGCCAAGGACCTCTGATTTGTACAGTCAATATAAATTTTCTTTTAAATGCTTTCCTTTCACAATGGGTGTCATTCTTTCGCACCCTCTGGCACACGTTTAAATTAACACAGTGCTAACAACATGCTCAGCATTCAAGAGGAGTTGAGGCATGTTTCTCTGACTAACCCGTTGCTTTCCATGTGCTCTGTGGAAACCACTTGAAGCTTGATTTTTGGGGTTTATTATTTTCCCAGTTTCCATATATATTTGAATCCATCGCCTTCAAAATAATCTTCCTCCCATAATAAATTTACCCACAAGTCCCCAAAAGATGCTCTGAGACTTGGTAACTCCCACAAACTCAGTCCTGAGGTTTCCTGACAGAATAATAAATACTCTCCGGCTTATGCAGTGGGTGATTATTTTGACATTGGCTCTGGAATAAGCTGACGTAAGAAGAGGCAACGGTTGCCTGGCTTTTTCGTGACCCCTTAAAATCATCCAGAGGGCTTTCCCGCAAGCTGCTTTCTGCTGGATCCTCTCTCCACAGGCGGTTTTTAAAACCATGTGGGAAATGTACAATATTTCTAACTTAAATTTTAGTGCTGAACATGACAGAGCAAACTGACTGACAAAAACACTATGGTGAATTCCAACACTAGACTGGCGTTTTGTTTTGTAGCGTTGGCTCTTTGTTATGCGCTGTCTAAATGTAGAGATGTTGACAGCACAGGCAGGCTGGCGGCTGATTTTGGACAGGTTTGAGTGTAAAGGAGCTTCCGCGGTGTTGATTCGCTTCCTACAGCCCATCAGGATCTCTGGATCTCAATTCTTTGTGTTGCTAGGCAACTGATATTTTTATCTAGGTTTCATTTTTATGTCAGGATGTAATACAATCCATTATGATGGTATCTCGAATTGAAAAAGTTGAATTTAATATCCTTTCCTTGTCTTTTTTTATGTCAGAAAACAAGTAGAAAAAAGTAACATTACCTTCCTTGTTTCTTGCAGGAAAAGAGGCATAGAAGTCGTTCCGGTAAGTGGATTTTATCTCAACACAAAATGTGTGTTTTCTGATATTTATTGATTGTGTAAAATGTGTGCACACGTATGTATTATTTCATTTATTCTTGCTGTATTTAGTTAAATTCCGAACAATAGAGATTCCCATAGATATGTGTACATTAATGCCACAATTGACCACTCCAGACACAACATTGTCTGCCACCTTGGAACAGTCATAAAGTCATTATTAAATGAGTGAGTGGGCTCTATCGCGCAAGACCTGTTTGCCACGGCTTGTTGCTATTTTCAGACCAGCGCAACTGTAATTTTCATGTTTTGCACCAGGTTGTTTAAATTGCAAATCTATTTGCGCCGCTTTGTGGACTCATGGGTGTTGTGGTCTAGAAAAGAGCTGTGTTAAAGCGCATTGTTGGTGCGATGCTGTTTTGAGGAACTAAAATAGAGTATGCAATAGACCAGCTTAAAGCAGGTCTAAAGTCCAGTGCAGAGCACGTTAGTTGTGCGCCTTAAACGCTTACACATTGTGTAATACACACAGGGTGTACAGCAATATGCAAATATCTTTACAAATGAAAAAGAATTAAAGGACTAAAATATTACCAAAATGATTATTTTCTACATAATTATAAAAACCACTGCCTCCTTGCCTTCTTCTCGGGGGGCTTTTTTCAGTTTATTCATGACAATTTGCATTTGTATAATGTTATTATTATTTGCAATATTATTTATTATATTTATATTTATATTTGTTTTATTAAAAACAAGCTTAGATTTGTCCACCTGTCAGGTTTTGGACCTAATGGGGCATAAGAACAGGACGTGTGTTTGGATAAAATATTTTTGAAAGTTTTTTTTAGCACACTTCATTATTATTGTTCATTTATTTGTTTGCTGGAAATTAGAACTGCATTAAGAAATAGTTTTGAAACAAATCTGTGCTTAACAAAAAAAAATTAAATATGTAGGCTAATAGATGTCTTCAGTGGAGTTGCCTTATCTACAAAAGAGAGAAAGAGAAAGAGGTCGAATGGAGGAGACTCGTTCTTTATCCTTGCGCTGTTCAACTGTTTTCTCTCTAGTGAAGCGCACAGTTTTTCTACTTTCAAAGATCGCCATGAAAATAGCAAATGCACCATGGCGCAACGCAATTGACCCTTAAAGGGAATAGGAGATGAGACTCTGATTGGTTTATGCTGAAAACACACTCATAACTCATTAAGAGAATAAGCACAACCAATTTACACCATGGTCCTTGGCGCAAATCTTATTTTAAAATAAAATAAAAAAACATATTTTTCTGTCCTTAAAATAGCAAAAAAGTGGATTCAGACACGCCCTCAATGCTTTTGGGCCTTGCGCTTTAGACTTTGCGTCTAGATCATTAAAATAGAGCCCAATGAGTTTTTCAAAACACCACAACATTATGCACTCTCAGGTCTTTTAAAGATGATAATGTTTTGGTTTGTGTTTTATAGTAAACCATTATGTTGTCTTAGATCATCTTGTTGTGTTTGTTTACTTCAGAAAAATCATCTGTCTATAAAGATATTCCTAAATTCTTATAACTAACCTGAACTAACTTCATGTTTATGTTTATTTTTAAGTTTTACCTGATTTGGCGATGTTCCAATTGCGTTGACAGCTCATTTTATGTTTTTTATTTTATTTTATTTTATTTATTTTTATTATTATTTATTTTATTTTATTTTATTTTGTTTTGTTTTGTTTTGTTTTATTTTATTAGTTTTTTTATTTTATTAAATAATTAATTGATTAAATTGTTATTTATTACTTTATTGAATTTTTATTTTTAATTGCATTTTTTGGTTGAATTGAATTGAATTTTATTTTATTTTTAATCTGTTTTAAAATGTATTTATTTGTTTTTTAAATAATTAATAAATTTAAATGTTATTTATTACTTTTTTGTATTAGATTTTTTGATTTTATTTATTTATCTGTTTTAAAATTTATTTATTTGTTTTTTAAATTAATTAATTGATTATTTATTACTTTATTATGTTATTTTTAATTACATTTTTAATTTAATTTAATTTGATTTTTTTGATATATATTATTACATTTTGTTATGTCAAAAGCTCCCATGTTGCACGATAGCAAAGCATGTTTAACCACAATTTGTAGAAACAGTCGTAACTACGAAAAATGATATTCTCAGTTCATAACCAGGAAAACAGCACCAGGAAAACAAATGCTAGCTCTACATAGCATTGTTTATCTCTTGGTGTTTGGTTGCTGTGAGACTTCTTTGTTGATGTGTAAACAATTAAAACAAAAGCTTAACGGTGGCTTTGCACATGTAAAAGTCTTTGTGAACTATGTGTGTTCAGAGCCTTTTTAAAGAATTTTAATATGTATACACAAACATACACACACTTTTGTGTTTAGCATGACTAGCTATGTTAGCATTACTGTTATTAGAATGGTATAGCCTCAACAAACTCACCTGCTCTGGTTATTTTTTCACTTGGTAAACATGTTAAGGACGTTCTCTCTTTGGCTGAAATGTAAACACTTATTTCTAATTGTTAACTTATAATGCTAACCAAAAAACAAAGTTTAAAAATATATTTGGTATGTACAAAGCCTTAACAACCTCTGCACTTTGTTGTAGGTCTATCTTGAAAGGTTTATAGTTTGTAGTTTAGTATTAGTTTACTTTAGAAGTGGAAAGATGTGTCAGGAATGCAGTTGTTTGCATATTTGAGTGGACATACGTGAATGAAATGATCAGGGCCTGTTGATAATCTTACTATCTGAGCCTTCATTTCTTAATTTCCTAGGAAATTGAGCAGGTGTTTAGTGCTGAAAAAGTGCTAAACACAAAATATTTCTGTCTCGTTCTCTTTAGTTTATATTTGAGAGCGGAAAGTGAGGTTAGCTTGTTTTTGTTAGAGATACTGTTTTGATAGCAAGGTCCAAATTGTTCCCATTGGTTTTGGCTAAGCCTGCTAATGTTAACATTTGAACGTTCAACAAACCCAAGGACTTAAAAACATTCCTTTCGCAGAGAGACCACAGCAAAAACCTGCCATGATTTAGCAAATGACCACAGTGAATGGGAGCCTTTTGAAGATCTGACCTGGATCTTAATGTTAACCGACCATTATGCTAACTATTGAGTATCATGTCTCTCAGGCCCTGTTTACACTGCCAGTTAAATTTGACCCAATTCTGATTTTTTTGCTCTTATGTGACACAGATCGGATCTGTTCTATGACCGTGTAAACACAAAAAAAACCCCCACATGCATTAGGATATTTAGAGATCGGTTTCAGACCTCCTTCATATGTGGACATAAATCAGAATATTACTATGTGGCTATGATGTAAACAGGCAGATCTGATTTATTGAGGCTTTCCATTTTATATGTCATTAAACTTGCAACAATGTGGTACTTCTCTTTGGTTTAATGACGTATAGCATGGGTCACTAATCTCGGTCCTGTAGGGCCGGTGTCCCTGCAGGGTTTAGCTCCAACTTGCCTCAACACACCTGCTTGGATATTTCAATTATACCTAGTAAGACCTTGATTAGCTTGTACAGCTGTGTTTGATTAGAGTTGGAGCTAAAATCTGCAGGACACCGGACCTCCAGGAACAAGTTTGGTGACCTCTGATGTAAAGGGAAGAGCGTGTGTGAAGACGCCGACACGAAACAACAACAACAGAGTAAGCATGGAGGAGAAAAGTGGTCAGTGGTCGACGGCAGAAGTTACCTGCCTTCTTGCCCTGTGGGGAGATGAGTCAGAGGAGCTGCAATGACGGCCCTTTCCCTCCTCCTCCACCTCAAAATCCTTTTATAGTTGGGCAAACTTCACGTTTCGCAGAGCTAAAAACAAGACAATTTCTTCTACCGTGGCTAATGAGGCGTAGATGCTAGTACCCACCTTTACGCATGAGCGATGTCATAAATTGTATGGCAAGTGTAAACACATGAATCAGATATGGGTTACAATTGAACGTGTAAACGAACAGGCAGAAAAATCAGAAAGAAATCAGAATATGGCATCAAGACCTGATGGGGCCTGACGGGGGAGTGTAAACGGGGGCCTTAGTCTGTGATTTTTAAGGTCAAGGTTAAAATTTGTCATCTGTTATCTTGCAGCATGTTTGAGCTCTCTCAGCCACCGTAGAAAACTCAAAATATCATGTTTAAAATGAAAATGACTCAACTTGGATAAAATTAAGATACATTTGCTTCGCTACTGTTACACATAATACATAACATACTCTACAACAGGGGTCTCAAACTCGCGGCCCGGGGGCCAAATGCGGAGCTGAATGAACCTGCCAATCACGGTGGGATATATGGCTTTCAGAGGCGGGACATCAGCTTGACGCAGGCAGAAAAACATTTCTCAGTGAAAGTTACAACAGCGGGTGTTTTCTTCCTTGCCTCGTGGCTGCCCCGTTTCTATTGGACACACGCGGACATTCGTCCCAGCATGCTTCATTCACAACACTTCAAAAAAAATGTTTAAGTTCCTGCCCAGCAGGACATTATACGCAGATAAATTTATATAAATGCTTAAATTGAGCCGGATATTGCTGGATCCTGTTTCGGGCTCGATTCCTGTTTTGCTTTGCGGTATCTATTTTAATTTATTTAACATTACTTGATTTACTTTTTTCATCTTATTTTTATTCATCTTATACACACAATAAAATAAAAAAATAAACAAATTAGAAATCAATAACAATGTCTGCTCTACAATGTCAGTTCATCATTAAAACAACTATTGCCATATTATGACAATATATATTGCAAAATGTTTTGGTAGCACTTTACTTGGAGGGGGTCATGAAACCTTTGTAATCTTGACAACTATTAAGTGTCATTTGCATTATATCATTTAAAATACAAAAATGACATTGTTTGTTATGACAACTTGACATAAATACCGGTCTTTATCTTTGTCATGACAACTTGACAGCGTAACTTGTCATAAATCTGTCATAAACATGATTGTCCATTATCCACTTTCTGGTGACTTTTCAATGGAAGAAAATGTATTTTTTATTACAATGTCTCTTTAAAAGTGTCATTACAGTGTCTAATAATTTTTTAAAGGTTCATTAATATTTATTTTATATTTTTATTTACATTCATGGTGTCAAGGGAGTCAACAGGTTATAATACAGAATTGTGTTTGTATTACATAATTACACATGACAGAAATTTGTTCATCTGACTTCCTAGACGTTTTAAAATATCCACTTATTTAGGAGAATGGCCAGACTGGTTCCAGCTGATAGAAGGGTAACAGTAACTCAAATAACCACTCGTTACAACTGAGGTATGCAGAAGAGCATCTCTGAACACACAACATGCCCAAGCTTGAGGCGGATGGGCTACAGCAGCAGAAGACCACACCGGGTGTCACTCCTGTCAGCTAAGAACTGGAAACTAAGGCTACAATTGGCACAGGCTCACCAAAATTGGACAATAGACGATTGGAATAAATGTTGCCTGGTCTAATGAGTCAATTTCTGCTGCAACATTTGAATGGCAGGGTTAGAATTTGGCATTAACAAATGCATGGATACATCCTGCACTGTATCAATGGTTCAGGTGGTGTTGGTGGTGGTGTAATGGTGTGGGGGATGCTTTCTTGGCACACTTTGGGCCCATTACTACCAATTGAGCATCATGTCAACGCCACAGCCTACCTGAGTATTGTTGCTGACCATGTCCATCCCTTTATTACCACAGTGTACCCATCTTCTGATGGCTACTTTCAGCAGGAGAACACGCTATGTCATAAAGCGCAAATCATCTCAGACTGGTTTCTTAATCATGACAATGAGTTCACTGTACTCAAATGACCTCCACAGTCACCAGATCTCAATCCAATAGAGCACCTTCAGGATGTGGTGGAACAGGAGATACAAATCTGCAGCAACTGCATGATGCCATCATGTCAATATGGACCAAAATCTGAGAAATATTTCCAGTAACTTGTTGAATCAATGCTGCAAAGGATTAAGGCAGTTCTGAAGGCAAAAGTGGGCCCAGCCCAGTACTAATAGTGTGTACCTAATAAAGTGGCTGACGATGAGTGTATTTTAGCATTGATTAATCTCCGAGTCTAAGGGCGTACTCACACTATGTACAGTTCCCTTTAACCGGGCCAAAGCACGATTGTCCCCCCTTCCGTCTCCCCCAACGGCCCGCAATCACACCTGAGCACGCTTACGTCATCGATGATGCGCTGTTCAGTGTAAGAGAATCGCTCTCGGAGATTTCTTTATATCATTATATCGTTTCAGTGGTTTGATATGCAGTGACACACAGTCAAATATTCCGCCGAACAGATCAGCCACTGCTGACACTCATAATCGTGCTGCAGGAATTAGAAGGTTTACAAAAAGCGCAGCTGTCGTGCAGTGAGGGGTTTGCATCTTTAATAATCCATGACAGTTTGTGTTCATTAAACAGTGAGAATGATTAATAAATCCATATCAAACAGTCCCCAAAAGTCACGTCTTCTCTTCAGTTTCGGGCTCAGGCGTGCTTTGCACTCACACTACAAGCATACCGCGCCAAAGCCCAAGTGAACCGCGCTCAGGCACACCTCTTCCAACCGGGCCAGGGCCGGCCAACTGTACCGTGCCTGAGCCCGGTTCAGAGTACTCGCACTTCTAAAATTATCTGGGAAACGGGCCTGAGCATGGTTTGGTTAGCATAGTGTGAGTACGCCCTAAGAGTTCTTTCCACATACTTCATAATGCCCTCTTTCTGCTCAATCTTTCAATTGTTTTTCAGAAATCTTTAGGGGTAGTGTCTGAAATAAGTTTAAAATCCTTGGGAGCATATTTATTTTACTAATATTCACTATCTCCTAAATTTAGGAAAAGATAAGATTCTATCTGTGGACGTCTGTACGTAGCTTAGTATTTAAGGTTTTGTAATTTATTTCTGACAAGGTATATTGATAATATTTATAATGCTTTGGTGACAATCACATTTATGACAGATTTATGACAAGTTTTTGTCGTTTTGGTAACATCAAGTTGTAATGACAAAGATAAAAATTGGTGGTGATCTATTTGTTTATATCAAGTTGCTATAACAAACAATGGCTTCTTCGCATTTAAAATGAGAAAACAGAGTGAATTGCATTTAATGACAGTTGTTACAAGCATGTATAAAACCTCATTCACTTGTCACGATTATAAAGGTTTCATGACAGTCTTATGAACACCCGCTTCAAGTAGTGTTACCGAAAGGTTCCATATTAATTACAGTAACTGCTACCTAATATATAGATATAGTTTCTCCAAAGTTTCCGTTATCACTTCTGACAGAACACAAAGTTTGCAAAAACATCATGGAGACTCGCGCCAGCAGCCACCCAGAACAACGTAACATCTTAAAAATGTACTTGTCTCATGTCGAGCTCTCACCAGCGTCATCGTTTCATGAGCGATTTTGACGTTCAGTGTAATCGGGGGTCACATCAACGCATGAAAATATCTAAAAACTGAGCAGTCCCTTGAGAACGACCTCACTTCTCTTTATTTAAGTGTGGGAAAAACAAAGGCAGGAGTCTCTGGTGAATTAATAGCCCAGCTTCTTGGAATTGCCTTCGCCACACACACACACACACACACACACACACACACACACACACACACGAACAGAGACTGGAACACATATTTTTGAGCAACCTTCCACTGACGTATCTTAAAGGGGTAGTTCTTTTAAAAATGAAAATTCTGTCATTGTACCCCATTGAATTTTATTGTATTGGCAAAATCATCTTCTTGTTTTAAGAATTAAAGGGCACCTATTTTAAAAAATCTACTTTTTAAGCTGTTTGGACAGACATATGTGTAGGTATAGTGTATAGACGGTCATTTTGGGCTGATATAAACACACCCAGTCCTTTTTTTCAATTTAACAGCATAAAAACGGTGGACCAATTGGAGCGGTTTTGAGACCGACCACAACTTTACGTAGGAGTGCCGTCCCCCCGCCCACCGAATTGATTGACAGCTGCGTATTAACATGTCTCCGTAGTAACGTGTATAATCATATCAACAAGACAGGACGTGCGCAAAGCAACCGGGAATAAAAGATCTGTTCAGTTCGCGAAGGTCATCAATCATCATCAGATGTGATCAAGAGTGAGTTTCACAAGTTTAACACGTGTTTAAAACAGTGCATGTTAATGAACTACAGTGATTCACTTCAGCTTTACTTCATCAGCACAGCCGTGTGTCAGCAAAAAGACGCTTCAATCTCGGTTTGTTGACATTAAATCAGGTTTATTTTGTACTTTAACATAACAGATATCCTTACAGCAGTGGATATTAACCTGTATCCTGTCACATTTGCTTGCAAAAGCAGTGCAAAGCTCAACGCGCGCTGTGTGTGTGTGTGTGCGTGAACTTTGTAACTACATTGTGTGTGACTCATCGTTGCAACTCCTCAACAAACACATCAAACAGTCATTGGTAAAGTTCTTACTGTAGTATTTCACAAACGTAGTGAGATCTGCTTCCTTTACATCTGTTCCTGTTGCGTCTGTCTGTCTGACGCAGCCGAGGGCGGAGAACAGTGGGTGGGGAGGACTATCCTTAAAGGCCCAGTACCAAAAACAGCAAAAGGCTGTTTAGAGCTATAATACACAGACTTCAAACAGCTATAATTAATAATCTGATGGGTATTTTGAGCTGAAATTTGACAAATTCTGCTAAGACAAAAGACTTATATTTAATTTTAAAAAAGGGGTCAAATATGTGCCCTTTAATTAGATAAATTGTAAATAGCTACTTTTGGTTTGTGTTCCAGTCATACACAACCTAAATGTTCTGTTTTTTAAATGTAACGGAATACTTTTATACAAAAACTGCACACACATTGTCTGAAAGTGATAGTGAAGATGTTTTAGAATAGTACAAACCATTTCATCAAAGTATTCTGAAAAATGTAGGCGCCACGGTGGCGTAGTGAGTAGCACGTTCGCCTCACAGCAAGAAGGTCGCTGGTTCGAGCCCTGGCTGGGTCAGTTGGCATTTCTGTGTGGAGTTTGCATGTTCTCCCCATGGTTGTGTGGGTTTCCTCCGGGTGCTCCGGTTTCCCCCACAGTCCAAAGACATGTGGTAAAGGTGAATTGGGTAGGCTAAATTGTCCGTAGTGAATGAGTGTGTATGGATGTTTCCCAGAGATGGGTTGTGGCTGGAAGGGCATCCGCTGTGTAAAACAAATGCTGGATAAGTTGGCGGTTCATTCCGCTGTGGCGACCCCGGATTAATAAAGGGACGAAGCCGACAAGAAAATGAATGAATGAATGATTCTGAAAAATGTCACACTTTTGCGCGCACGCACACACACACAAAACAATATTTCAAGCATTGATCATTGATTGTTCATTTTTTTTTATATTTACTCAAACTCAAAACTAAAGGTCGCAGGTTAGAACGGTTGTATAAGAAGTCTGGGTTAACTATCTGTAAAGAAATGTTTACAGAACATGTTCATTATTATAAGGAAGCAATGTCTAAAGCAAAATCAGACTACTGTGCTAACGTAATAGAATCTAGTGAGGGTAACTCCACACTACTCTTTTCTGTAGTTAAAAAATCGTTGAGTTTTCCTGACACATCGGTTTCTTGTGTTGCGTAACAGCTTCCTGACCTTCTTTGAAACTAAAATTAAGAATATTCATCGGCAGTTACACTCAATTAGCTCAGCCCCTGATTTCAGCCACCATGTTTCTGAAATCATTCCACATTTCACTTTTGATAGTTTTACCGTACCATCTACTGCTGAAATAGTTGGTCATAATAAGAAATCCAAAACCACCACCTGCCTGCTTGATCCTTGGAACGTGCTTAGTTAAGACCTGTCTTCCATCACTGTCCACACTGATTACTAACATTATTCACACGTCACTGGATTCTGGATCTGTCCCATCTTCACTTAAAACTGCTGTAATCACCTAAAAAGTACTAAAAAACCTGGAGCTGATTCACACTTTATTTTGATGGTCTGTTTGTTGAATTTAAGTTACATTGCTACTAATTCTCATTAGATTATATGTAGACTGTTAGGTTGGGGTTAGGGGTAGGGTTAGTGTAAGTTGACATGTACTTGCAAAGTTTTTTATAGTCAGTTAAATGTCTGTTGAATGTCAGTATCAACAGATATTAAGCAGACAGTCTACTGATACTCAAATGGACCATCGAAATAAAGTTTGGCCAACTATAGGCCAGTTTCCAATTTGCCATTTGTCATAAAATTACTTGAAAAATGTGTTGCATCTCGAATCCATAACTACGCCTCTACTAACAATCTGTTTGAGCTTTTCCAGTCTGGCTTTCATCCCAACCATAGCACCGAGACTGCTCTTGTCAGGATTGCTAATGATTTATTACTGGCAGCAGACTCTGGTTTACTAATAATTCTTATTCTTCTGGACCCGAGTGCAGCCTTTGACACGGTTTCACACGAGGTACTTTTGAAAAGGCTTTATTAAATATTAAATCAAACATCTTAGTAGAACAAACCCTTTATTTTTATTAAACTATAAAAATTCTGAATGTTTTCATTTAAGATCCTGCACCGACTCCAGTTGCATTATTCGAAGATCTCTAAGATGTTCACCTCCATATACCCACTGTGTGATAGATGCAGTCAAACTCCGGCATCGCTCGGTCACATGTTTTGGAGGTGTCCTTAAATAGATAATTATTGGATTTTGGTTTTTCAAATAATAACTGAAGTGGTGGGAAAACAAGTATACCTTGGGCCTATTTTAGCTATATTTGGTGTCAGTAGCTATGTTTCCATCCAAAAATGCGAATGAACTTTATGCGCAAAACTGGATTATCGCATAAAAGACGTGCGAATAAAGCAGCGTTTCCATCCAACGAGTCAAAGCGGACAAAATCGTCACTTGATTAACTGGCGCCAAATATCAACAGTAAAAAACAATTTGCTGCAGTAGGAGAAACTGTGTCAATTTTTTCTTCATTTAATAAATGGCTTGTGCCACAGAAGGCAATCCTAACACGCAGTGAACGCGCGGTGGCGTTTGAAGGTGTCAGACGCGGAGCACAGACGCTCTTGATTTTAGAGGTCATTAATAATATAATAACACAACTACTTAAACGGTAAGGCGTTTTAGAATGACCAAAACAACATTTCAGATGTTTTACGATGTGCTCAGCCTGCTGGTTTGTCCATTTACACACATTTTCATCATCACATGATCTCTTATAACAAAATCACATGACCTTTTTTAATGCGTATACTGGAATTCATGCGGGATAAGTGTTTCCATCGCAGTTTATGCGCATCTTTTCTAATCAAATAAAAAGTTTATCCTACTCATCCTTTTGCGCATACATTTTTTATGCACATTTTCAAAATGTATGCGCATAATGGCATTTCCATCAACCGTTTTTTTATGCGCATATGCAAAATGCGAATGAAAATAGCTGGATGGAAACGTAGCTAGTGATGATGCAGAATTATTGAAAAATCAACGTACAGTGATTAGATTTATAACCCTTTTGGCTCGTAGATTGATTTGACTAAATTGGAAACGTAAGAATCCTCCCTGTTGCTCCACTTTGATAAAAAATGGCATGTCTTGCCTGCCACTTATGAAGCTAAGACTTTCTCTTACAAGTTAAACTAAGAATTCATTTATCGAGTCCTTTAACAAGAGAGCAGTGATTGAACCCAAGTAGAAGCACCTCAAATCCCCCCCTTACTTAGTTTTTACTAGAACTCTCACATGGTCGCCCACTGAAGCTAAGCAGGACTGCACCCAGTCAGTACCTGGATGGGAGACCACATGGGAAAGTTTGGTTGCTGTCGGAAGTGGTGTTAGTGAGGCCCAACCTGCGGCGTGTGTGGGTCCTTACGCCCCAGTATAGTGACAATGACTCTATACTACTCAGTGAGCGCCGTCTTTCGGATGAGACGTTAAACCGAGGTGCTGACTCTCTGTGGTCATTAAAAATCCCAAGATGTTCTTCGAAAAAGAGTAGGGGTTTAACCCCGGCATCCTGGCCAAATCTGCCCACTGGCCTCTGTCCATCATGGCCTCCTAACCATCTCCATATCATAATTGGCTTCATCACTCTGTCACCTCTCCACCAATCAGCTGGTGTCTGGCGCAAAATGGCTGCCGTCGCGTCATCCAGGTGGATGCTGCACACTGGTGGTGGGTGAGAAGACCCCCCCCCTTTTTGTAAAGCGCTTTGAGTGCCCAGAAAAGCGCTATATAAATGTAAGGAATTATTATTATTATCATTTTCCTCCCCCCTCCCCCCCACTTCTTTCTGTATTTATTAGTTATCTTATGCATATAATATTAACATGATGTGACAACTTTTTGTTCAAGAGGGGAAACAAGTGTAAGTATGTAAAAGTTTTAATTTGTACTGATCTAAAAAATATAATAACGAGAATGTTAAAAAAAATCTGAATTTTTAACCCATTAACTAACCTTATTTGCCAGTATCAAATGTCCTTTTATCAAATGTTTTTTTATTTTATACAATATTACGAAGAGCATTTTGAGAATTCGGGCTATTAAACACTCAAAAATACATATGTTTACTGCTTGTTCAAACTACTTATTTAAAATGAGTTGAATCAACACAATTCTTGAGTTTTTTTGGGACAACTTAATTGTTTTGCGTTCAGTCCAATTATTCATTCATTCATTTTCTTTTCTGCTCAATCCCTTTATTAAGCTGGGGTCGCCACAGCGGAATGAACCGCCAACTTATCCAGCATTTGTTTTACGCAGCGGATGCCCTTCCAGCTGCAACCCATCACTGGGAAACATCCATACACACTCATTCACACACAAACAATAGGGCCAATTCAGCTTACCTGTAACGCCACGCCAGCAGAGGGAGCCCTCGCCTGACTACTCTCTCAGCTCCGCTCCCTCTGCACTCACTTCCTGTTTGCTAAATATTTAAGGAAGAGCTCAGGCCATGCTTCTGGGCGAAGTATTGCCAGTTCCACTGCCTTACCAAGTGTATCCTTACCATTGTTTTTGCCTTGTTCACGTATGATCTTTGCCTGCCTTTTGACCACTGCTTCTTTGGATTTTGGACTCTGCTTTGTTTGCATGTTTTGGACTGCTCACTGTGTTATTGAACTTCTGCCTGCTCTCTTACTATGTCTTCTGGATTCACGCCATTGTAAGTCGCTTGGATTGGACTGCTTTTCTGTTGCCAACTAATTGCCTGTTAATCGATTATGTCTTTGCCTCATCCTTAAATTAAACCTTGCACATGGATCCTAACTTCGCCTCAGCCTCCACGTTACAGAATACTTCGCCCAGAAGCATGGCCTGAGCTCTTCCTTAAATATTTAGCAAACAGGAAGTGAGTGCAGAGGGAGCGGAGCTGAGACAGTGGTCGGGCGAGGGCTCCCTCTGCTGGCGTGGCGTTACATTACCCAATTCATCTATAAAGCATGTCTTTGGACTTGTTGGGGAAATCAGAGCATCCGGAGGAAACCCACGCCAACACGGGGAGAACATGCAAACTGACCCAGCCGAGGCTTGAACTAGTGACCTTCTTGCTGTGAGGCGATTGTGCTACCCACTGCGCCACCGTGAGGCCCCAGTCCAATTAAAATTTTAAAACCAATTAAGTTAACCTAAATGATTTGTGTTGGGACAGCATAAGGCATCAGTGTGGAACTTAACGTCTTTTACAGTAATGTTCAGTCACAAATGTTGCTGTTATAATAATCTGGTCGTTTCTGTTTCTCTTCAGACTACTTTGGTCAGCCTATCTTGCTAAGTCAATGTAATCCAGTAAAGTCGCAATACATTTAACCACATTAACCTGGACAATGACTTCATCAGGCTCATTTCCTCGCTAAACGCTTCATGATTCATGGTTAATTCTGCAGCTTTGAGTCTGCGAGGCTCCATTAGGAGGAAGAACATTTCCTGTTTCTTTCAAACGCACTGGTCCACGAAGAATCCTCTCAGTCCATTTTCTTTTATTTTTTCAGAGCTTCGATGCATTTGTATGGACATAATGGGAAGAATCTCACAGTCAAATACCTTCTTTTATCATTTTAGCCATTTGCTCTGGTGGTTCTTCTAGACTCAAGGGTACTTATCTCTTCTCTCAGTCTGCTTTTATTGAAATTCCCTTCTAAAATGGTTCCATCAGACACCATCGCTGCCCGGTAAGAGTGTCAATATTTCATGAATGAGGGAAGATTAAAGAGAGATGACATCATTAGGGATAGATTTGCCCCCCACCTCTGCTTGCTTCAGTTCAAGGATGTTTAAATGGTGTCACTAACGACTGTGTACTGAAATTTAAATCTATTATTTAATAAAGTGCACTTATTATGATTCATGTACCTAGGTTGCCATTGTGCATAATATACCGTCATTTAATTACAGCATTTCTGTGAATACCTCTATAATTGCACTATACCGTGCAATCTATCCTTTGAACCTACACATATAACATCAAACCTGCTCTGTAAAAAACATCTTTCTGATATTGTGTTTTCTGTGAATTGCAGTATGCATTCTGCTCTGTCGACTTCTAATATGAAAAATCAAACCCTACAGTTTTGACTCTTAGTGACATTTTAGTAGTTTGAAATAATATAATGTATAAGATAATATATTGCCTGTAAAATAATAGAATATGTACTGGCAGTCTATTACCAAGTTTTTGTACTGTAATATGCAACAATAACTAGGGCCAGACGGAATCTGCAGACATTTTTTGCTATTTCTGCGGAGTATTTTGTTAAAAATCTGCGGATATATGCGGAATGATTTTAGGAGTATCATGTAAGGTCCAGCCAAATAGTCCAATGGTGGTGTCTAGTGCTGGATGAAGGTTCACTGCCTGTCTTCCAGTGCACAATGTTGATTTATTTCAAGTTTAACTCATATCTGACTCCAATTTTAGTATGAGGTGGTTTAGAGGATTAATATGTTTATCCTCATTTTATCTGACTCCAATTATATAGTTTATATTACTTTATTAATTTAGCAGTTTATGGGACATTGTGGTATATATTTGAATAATCTTATAACTCCTATCGAATTTTCCTATGTACAACTTAATTAATGTCGAAACAATAATCAGTGGTTAGTTTATACAGTGTTCTGCCTGGATTTCATAAATACCCTTGCATTTACTAACACAGACTATATCTGAAGTATTTGGCAGCAATTCGCATTTCCCTCCTGTAGAAAAACATTATAAGAACAATGCTTAGTGGCTTAGTATATTACAACAATATTTTTAAAAGGCTAAACACTTTATTAATATAGTACACAAACCAAGCACATGTGTTCAGAACACAAACGAGTCGCAGGTAATGAAGGGAGAATGCTTTTTTCCCAAACTAAGCAAAATGCTATGCTTCTGTTGCTCCGCTCACGCTCCGCCTTTTTGTCCTTATTTGGATACCCCCAGCTGGAGCAGTGACATGCGAACAAAATGGCACCGGTTAGTCACGCCCCCTTTTGGCTTCTTTGGCGCTCTTCAGAAACCTATGGGTGACGTCACGGATTTGTTTGTTATGTATATGCGCCCTCTAGTGGTGAAAATTGCATAATGTATTACATTAAAAACTGCATACTGAAATTGCAGTTCAATTGCTTTAGTGCAAATATCAACATTATGGCACAAATTTCTAACAAAAATACATTTGCAAAATGAACAATACAGTTGGGTATCTTCACAAACAGATATTTAATTAAAAAAAGGGAAAATTTGCTCGACAGACTATATTTGTCTTGTAACCACTGTCAAAATCAGCCTGCAGACCGAAATGCACTTCCTCATGGATATTTCCTGTGGTTCTTAATGGCTGGCTTTCAAATCACCTCTTGTACTGATGATTTTAACTATGAACGACAGTGTCTGAACCTTTGCTGGCTGAACTATTCATCTAAATTCATCTTTGGCTTGTAGTTGTGCATGCCTCGCTCTGCCAGCCATCTGCGGGCATGAGTCATCCTCACTGTCTGACCTCCGCCTGCTCATTTCTACCATCCGCCATCAGTGGGCTTTATATTAATGACTGAAGGAATCTGACAATTGGTAAAAATGTATTGATTCTTTTTTATATATATGATTTTTTTTTGGGGGGGGGTTATCCTTTATTTATAGGACAGTATGTGGAGACAGGACAGCTTAGGGAGCAGAGGGAGGGGGATAAATTGGCAAATCACCTTTAGCTCGGACTCGAACTCTGGTCAGTGCGAGCACCTCTGTGCTGTATGTAGACGCACTAACCATTAGGCTAATATTGGCTAATATGTAACAATCCTTTAGGTAATTTTCTCGTTTTGTCATGTTTTTGGGGTTTGAGGAGTTTACATTCAGCAAAACTGAAACAAATCCATTTAAAGGGCCACGAAACCCCCCTGGCTCAGCCGGGTGTTTTTCACACCTACAGTCTGGAAAAGCTCAAGAAAGTGGGTGTGTCCAGCTCTGTTTAGGTGGGAGTGTCAGGGGAGGGAATGAGGGAAAGTTTTGCATAAAAATTGGAGTTTCCATTTGGGCATGCGCTGATGTTCAAACAAGCAACACAAAAACACAGACGCAGAGGAGAAAGACTGTGACTGTTTACATTGACATCAGCCATCTAATTATTTGCCAAAGTAGTAGTTTGTTGACTTTAACGGCAGTTTGGCACTTATACTTTATCCAGGAACATTTCCTGCATGTCCCTCGTGACAAACGAGATGTGAGAAACTACTAAGAGTGTTGTTTTAATAGAGTGTTTGATACCGCGCGGCGTAAGGGAGAAATAAAAACCCTCTGCAGAGTATCCTGTCACAAAATGTGGCGAAAGTTCTACATGAAAGTAATTGTTTGACTGCAGTGTTTACATGTTTACACTCGGAGAGCAGAATTTACAGCGGATCTTTCAGTCCTTAATATTGTACGGATATTAACTTACTGTAAACTCAGTAACAGTTCATCATTTTGACAAAGGTCTGTCTTTAAACACTGAAGGAATTACAAACTCTACGAACTACTAACTAACTGCGAACTAACTTTGCCATCTGAATAAACAAACAAAGAGCACTGATCGCTTACCAAATCTGTAGACCAGGACAAGCCACATAAACTGGAGCGACATCTGTTTTAAAAGGAGATGAGCGGCAAATCCTGATTTCACCATTTCCAGATGCGGAAAGCTCTCGAGTGAAAAAAAAGAGTTTCTTACAGACGCATTTCTGCTGCGCGCGTGGGAGTCCAGCTGCGCTCTCATAGCGGAAATGTAAACAAAACCTTCGTTGCAGCACATAAACACAACACTGGCGACCTGTGTCTCCAAACAAGTCTTCTTCTTCCACTTGTTTTGGAAGCACAACGTGGCGTCTCTCTGCCGTCTGGACAAACGCACAGTCTACGAAGCTCTCGTGTATATTAATGAGTTGCGCAGCACACACAATAGAGTGCTCTGATTGGTTTGAACCAAATCTTTCTCATGAATCTATGCCGCACACTCAGAGACGTCACGATGCACTGGCCAGTACAGACGTCCACTCTCCACGCTGGAATACACGCATGGATCTCATCGGCGTGACGCAGCCTCAAAAATTCGTTTTAAAACCGGGAGAACAAATTTGCTTGAAATAACGCAAAAACAACCAATTTTCACTTTTTAATCAATTATATGTGTCCTAATAGTTTTTATAGCAGCGTAGGACACATATATGACTGTCAACAGCTCAAAAAAATGTGTTTTGGTGTTTCATGGCCCTTTAAATAATAATATTGTGCTATAAGTAGACCATATGCATGGTGAAAACTGAGTGAGATGCTCTTAGCTTTAGGGATAGGTTTAATAGTTTAATGTGACAATAGCATCACAATCATATCTGTGATCAAAACGATTTTGAGGCATTCCAAAGCAGAGACGTCACACATTATGTAGTACCTTGAGGAGCAGGCAAACAGACAGACATTGGTCTTTAGTTACTTGTGTCTCAGTTGGTGTAAAGCGTCATGAATAACTGATTAGTCATGTCTCTACACATTACGCGGAGGAAAAGATGTGGCACCCATAAGAGTGAATGATTTGACAATAAGATATAACCTTTAGAGAGGTTTATGTACATTATTTGTTAGTGGCTTTCTTCTGACTAAAAAAAATGGAAAGATGCAGCTAGCTGCAGGAGCTGTCACTGTGAAAGTATATTTTCAAAAGGTACATATTTGTACCTGAAGGGTCTATAATGGTAGCTCAGAGGTACTTTTTAGGTATATGTAGGCACTAATATGCACCTTTGAGGTATCACTATGGACTCTTTGGGTACATGTACCTTTTGAAAAGGTACTGCTCCAGTGGCAGCTCCTGTACCTTTATTTCTGAGAGTGTAGTAAATACTGTACTCTCACCATAAATCATTTTTGCTGTGTGATATTTTGCCACAGAAACGATTGCAATAAGTGATCTTATTAGGCCTGTCACAATAATCAATATATCGACTAATTGCATAACACATGGATTGTTCAGAACTTGACTCTCTCAGAAATAAAGGTACGCGAGCTGTCACTGGCGCGGCACCTTTTGAAAAGGAACACATTTGTACCTAAAGGGTCCATATAAATCCCTCAAGGGTACGTATTAGTACCGAAAAAGTATAAAAGTGTAAAATGTTTAGGTAGAAAAACAACTCTAAATCAGTGAAATTTGGGACAGTATAGAAAACGCAAATACATAAAAGTAGTGACAGTACAAAAACATTGCTTATTTTTTTTTAACATTGTTTATTGTTGTTTTTCCAAGTTAAACACAAAGTACAACAAAATAAAGAACAATGAAAATAAATCTTTCATCCCCACACATACTGCCCCATACGTGTCCCAAACCTTCAACCCATAATGCCACAAATGAGCCAAGAATAAAATACAATAAAAAGCCATGAATAAAACATAAAGTCAGATTCTAAGCATTCTGTCCTGTTATACCCAAGTAAGAAATAAAGCTGCCCCAATATTTGACAATAAGCCTTGCCGCTTTTTCAAACGAAACACAGTTTTTTCCAAAGGCATATAAGATGACACTTCTTTAATCCACATGGAAGTAGAAGGTTGTTTAGAATCCTTCCATCTCAAAGTTATACATTTTATGGCTGCTAGCTAGTCTGACAAATCTCAGATTAATGCAATGTTGATCAAGTAATGTAGTATCTCCTAAGAGGGTAGGCCCTCACAAAAACCTTATTTAATGTGTTCCTCATTTTTTATGTCTTTATTTTTTCTCAAACTAAACACATTTTACAATTTTGGTTCTTGCAACATTTAAAAAGTTGTAACGGGAAAGCATTTACCACTTTGTAATGTTGCTATTCCTTTCAAAACGCTTCAAATTTGTTAAGAAACTGAAGTCACTAAGTAATGAACAGTACGGGGTCTTGTGCTTCAAAATGTGCCACACCTTCTGTACTGGAGAGAGGTCGGGACTGCAGGCAGGCCAGTCAAGTACCCGTTTCTTCTTCCTACGTAACCAGGACTTTGTAATGTGTGGAGAATGTGGTTTTGTGTTGTCTTGTTGAAATATGCATGCGCGTCCCTGAAAAACAAGGCATCATATTGTGCTCCAAAATTACTTTTCAGCATTAAAGGTGCCATCAAGTGCAAGGTACCTTTGCCACTTTTGGACCTGTTGATGGTAACAGTCTGGATGATCCTTTTCTTCTTTGGTCCGACATCCATTTTATCATTACCCAATTCTGAATTCTTGGCCTATTTTTTCTCCTAAAGGACTAGACCTTTACTGGATGTGGCTTTTGTGCCAAATCATAAATGCACTCACCTGTTGATATCCCTGTTTCAAATCACATCATTATTTAATCAATTTAGCTGATTACTAGCCCTAAATTGCTCCTGTCCCAACTTTTTTGGAATGTGTTGCAGGTCAGAATAACAGGAAAGGATGTATTTTTACAAATGAAATGAAGTTGACTAGACAAAACATGTATTGTCAAAGTAAATTTAGAAATCACTACTTTCTTTTTTTTTAATATGCGTGTTTCATGCTGTTCCAACGTTTTCTGATTTGGGATTGTACAGGGAGTGCAGAATTATTAGGCAAGTTGTTCTTTTGAGGATTAATTTTATTATTGAACAACAACCATGTTCTCAATGAACCCAAAAAACTCATTAATATCAAAGCTGAATATTTTTGGAAGTAGTTTTTAGTTT
>CAIGQQ010001431.1:362913-383840 GCA_903798035.1 Danio albolineatus | reverse complement strand
TCTCAGGAAATTATTGAAACACTTTATAATAACTGACACCACAAATCATTTAATAAGCATTAGGAAATAGTTTGTCATTTGTTAAGCATTAACTCTATATTAATATACATTAGTAAGCAGTTTATAAATACAACCACAATTGCTGTGTTTTTTTTAAAATTATAAACATATACACTAACCGGCCACTTTAATAGGTACACCTGTCCAACTGCTTGCTAATGCAAATTTCTAATCAGCCAATCACATGGCAGCAACTCAATGCATTTAGGCATGTAGACATGGTGAAGATGATCTGCTGCAGTTCAGACCGAGCATCAGAATGGGGAAGAAAGGTGATTCAAATGACTTTGAACGTGGCATGGTTGTTGGTGCCAGAGTAATGTCATTGAGTGTCAGGGAAACTGCTGATCTACTGGGATTTTCATGCACGACCATCTCTGGGGTTTACAGAGAATGGTCCAAAAAAGAGAAAATATCCAGTGAGCAGCAGTTGGGCACAACTGTGGGCACAAATACCTTGTTGATGCCAGAGGTCAGAGGAGAATGGCCAGACTGGTTCCAGCTGATAGAAAGGCAACAGAAACTCAAATAACCACTCGTTACAACCACAGAAGAGCACCTTTGCATGCACAACAGATGGGCTACAACAGCAGAAGACCACACCTGGTGCTCCTCCTATTACCTAAGATCAAGAAACTGACAATTTACACCGACTCATCGAAAGTGGACAATATAAGATTGGAGAAACGTTGCCTGGTCTGATGAGTCTCCATTTCTGCTTCGACATTCAGATGGTAGGGTCAGAATTTAGCGTCAAAAACATGAAAGCATGGATCTATTTTGCCTTGTATTAACAGTTTACCTTGTTGAATCTATGTCACGAAGGATTAAAGCCTGGTTTATACTCGACGCGTCCGCTTGAGTGTGCGCAGCAAATATGACGTCATCGCGGAGTTTGCGCATGTTCGCTTTGGGTGCGCGCGACATGGTTTCGGCTGGCGGAGCGCATGGTATTTTTTGAGACTCGAGCGAACAGTGCACGCGGGGCCGCGTCTGAGTTGAGTTGTATATGAATCACTTTGAAGAGATTTTGTCTGAAACAGGTACGAATGTAAAGATATCTTTATGATCAGTGATCACAGAGATAACCAGATGATCAATAATTCTTGGCTAGAAATTGCAACACCAGTGAGAAAGGAGGAAAGTTTTTGTTAAAAGGTTTGTAAAAACCTGAGTGATGAGTTTATTAAAGCCTAAAGAGGCCAATGAAGACACAGGTACACAATTACAGAATATGTTTTTCCACCAGTCAAAGGTTTAACACTGATGTATATATTACAATTGAATGTAAAACAATTTAATAGTAACAAAATTCATTCATTCATTCATTTTCTTTTCGGCTTAGTCCCTTTATTAATCCGGGGTCGCCACAGCGGAATGAACCGCCAACTTATCCGGCATTTGTTTTACGCAGCGGATGCCCTTCCAGCCACAACCCATCTCTGGGAAACACATACATACATACACATTCACACTCATACACTATGGACAATTTAGCTTACCCAATTCACCTGTACCGCATGTCTTTGGACTGTGGGGGAAACCGGAGCACCCGGAGGAAACCCACGCAACCACGGGGAGAACATGCAAACTCCACACAGAAATGCCAACTGGCCCAGCCGGGGATCGAACCAGTGACCTTCTTGCTGTGAGGCGAACGTGCTAACCACTCGGCCACCGTGGCGCCCTAGTAACAAAATAATGAAGTAAATAATTATTTCTTTGATAACTGGTCAGGAATATGTGAACCTATCACTTTACAAACATGATGCCGTTTTTCTAGGCTTTATGGTGATCATGGTCAGGAATGTTGGATTATTATAGCCTTTTTAGCATGAGAAGAGGACAGAAACTAGCCAGACAGTACTGTGTGAATTGTGGAGCGGCTAAATAAATAAAAACATCTGTATTATTTAGTAAGTGTACTTTTTGCTTTTATTCTTGCCATAATAAAAATATATTTGTTGAGGAACCCATGTTTTGTTGTCAATAATATTTTAATACACTTTAATAGGTAAAACTGTCCGAGATATGAACAAAAGCAAGCGACGCATCAAAGTTTGATTAAAAAAATCTTGAATGGTTACAAAAATTTTCATAATCATTAAAATAATTGATAAAAATAATAAAAATAACTAGTTTAATAAACATCAAAAATATAAATTATACGACGTAGTTCCTGAAACTTTCTTCTTCTCTGTTTTTCTGTCTGACTTTACGGTCAGTTTCACTTGACCGCCCCCTGTCGTTTTTAAGAATATCACAACGGCAAACGCGGCGAGTATAAAAGCCTCGTCCGTTTCACGAGGTGTGCGATGCGGCGCCAGGCGAAAGTATAAATCCAGCTTAAGGCAGTTCTGAAGTCAAAACGGGATACAACCTGGTACTAGTAATGTGCCTAATAAAGTGGCCGGTGAGTGCATATAGTGGACACAAAGGTTTTATTTTCATACTTTGTTAATGATTATTTTTTCATGTCTACATTCATTTTTTGAGGCTCTTATATTGATGACTTGTTTGCATAACTATCACTATAAGACATGAATGTTCATTTGAACAGTTTATTGATCATTCTAAATTATCTTAAAACCCACCATCTACTCTTAACTGGTTTGTAAACATTACAATAGTTCATTTAGTAATTTATGACACAAAGGAAGATACTTTGAAGAATGGTGGAATTCTGTAACCCTTAACACCAATAGTAGGAAAAAGAAATGCTATGGAAGCCAAAGGTTACAGGTTTACAACAACTTACTTTGTGTTCGACAGAAAAAACAACAACCCTAAAATGGTTTATGCAGATTTTTCATTTTTGGGTGAACTTTCTCTTTAAGGCAGATCTTTTTGCTAACTCCTCTTTGGTTTGTATTTTGACAGAGAGATAATGTAGAAGGTGTTTCCCAGCCACCGAACGATGATGTCATCAGGGAACTGTGCAAGTCTCTGCGGGAATCTCTCGGGGTTTCGCTCTTCGGCATCGATGTCATCATTAACAACCAGACAGGCCAACATGCAGTCATTGACATCAATGCATTCCCTGGTGTGTATCTGTTCCAGCAAACATCTGGCTAAACACACACACACACACACACACACACACACACACACACACACACACATGTTTGTTTTTGTGAAAAGTGGGTACATTACATAGGTTTCCATTCATTTTGTACCGTCCAAACTGTATATTATATTGCCCTTACCCCACCCCATCCTTAAACCCAAACATCACAGGAGACCGTGTGCAGCTTTACTCTCTGATTAAACTCATTCTGTGAGATTTATATTTTTATAATAAATATTTTTTCCTTCTTGAGAAATGAGGACATCACCAATGTCCTCATATTTCACCTGCTTTTTGTAATACCTGTGTCATACCTGTGTCATTACCATACCTGCCAACACTCCTGTTTTTCCTGGGAGTCTCCCGTATTTCACATCCTTCTCCCGCCACCCTCCCGGTTTGTTATTTCTCTCAGGAAACTCCTGTAATTCGTACGTCCCAATGCAGTTTCAAAAAAAGCAATTTTGTTCATGTTTGTCAAGTTGCCAGATCTTGAATGAAGTTCATTACCTCACACAATTGACGCAAAATGTAAATTTAACAGCAGGTTTTTTTTTTATTTAACAACAAGTTTTTGTCTAGAAGCCCTCTTGACGATGCCCACGCTTTCTGCAAGGTGTCTTCTGATTTTTTCTCAGATCTGATATTTTTGCATAGCTGTTCACACTGCTGTTATAAATGTGGCCAATATCAGATTTGCAATGTGAACAGATCATGGTCCTAAACTGACCCGCATGCGCAAAAGTGCAGTTACGGACAGCACAGAATGTCTAATTATGCAATGTGTCTACTGAAGCGCGTTGTCATGCTTAATGTAATTATTGCCCCTTTCACAGACAACCGTGGTGTATTTCATGAACTGTAAAGGGTTGTTCTGCTACTGCTAATGTGTGTTTGAAACCTAAAATAAGTCTCTTGTGATTGAAAACACTCATCATTTGTGATTTATGACAGCAGCGGTGCGCGTCTATCTGACCACCAGTGTAGTGAACTCATCAAGGGTTAATGAGCAGCCACAGACTGAACTGTGAAGGCGGAGTTGAGTTATCTTTGTTTGCAGAGTTATTTCATTTTATGTCGTTATAAACACAAGACATGTGCAGAAGAGGGTATGGGTGCTTGAGCACCTGCTCTTTATTCTCTCAGAAAGTTCGTCCTTAAAATGAAAGTGCCCCCTCCTTTGAGCACGGATCCCCGCAACACGCCCCGACACAGCTTCACGATCAACCCGTGCCCCAATCATTAACCAGATTGGTTAAAAAGCTCCAGTTTTGCCTTCAAAATCTTTTTTTTTAAATGAACAACCAACTTTCTGTGGTAAAATAATGGCCCTGTGTGCCGATCTGCTGCTGCTGAGGAGAAAATGACGTCTGCAGCACAGAATGATGACGCATGTCACTCAAAGATTATGTAAAAGTCACATGAAATCCGACATAAGCGTTCACACTGCGGTCGCATTGCAAAATATCAGATCTGTGTCAGATTTAAGACTACATATGAAAGTGGCACAAATCTGACATGAACAGATCAGATTCCAATGCGGTTTGGGCTGTTCACACTGTCAAGACCCGAGTCACATAAGGGGAAAAAAAACAGATTCGGGCCACATTTGCCTGCAGTGTGAACGAAGCCTTATTGATTTTAATGTCGGACATGGTGGGAAAATTACTCAGCATGTGAAGTCACAACGGCACATTCATGCAGATGAGGCACAGAAGGGCACAACGAGCATTTCCATGTTTTTTACCAAGGGGCAGACAGAAGTAAAGACCGTGTTGTCATTTGTATGTTTATTTTAGGGCTGTCAAAAAATTAATCGTGATTAATCACATCCAAAATAAAAGTTTAACATAATATTTGTGTGTGTACTGTGTATATTTTATTATGAATATATAAATACACACATGCATATACTTGATAAATGTTGGTTAATATTTAGATATATAAAAAATATATGTGTATGACACAAATTTTACATTTGAATATGATGTAACTACTTTGATGTAACTTTTTTATATATAGTTTTGGCTTCTATGAATGTGTTTATCACATATACATAATAAATATATATAACACAAACACATATTATGTCAAAACAAACTTTTATTTTGGATGTGATTAATCACGATTAATTCTTGGACAGCCCTAGTTTATTTTGTTATTTTTATTCTTAATCTGAAAAAAACATCACCCTTCCACTGAAGAAAAAAACGCACTACTGTGTGAGTTGGATGACCTGTGGGTGAGTAAACAAACTGGACTTTTTGGATTTAATATGTTACAAACAATGTTAAAAGTCACAATAAACCATAAAAAATGTATGTCAGAAAATCATTTTGCTATATGTCATCTTTTGTATTTTATGTAAATAAATATATCCCCTGTATTTATTTACAAAAAATATAACATTTTTAAAATGCAAATATTTATTTACCTAAAATACGCTCCTCAAATAATCTCCCGGAATTTCGAAACCAAATGTTGGCAGGTATGGTCATTATACAGACTTGTGTCCTGACATGTCACAAAAACACATACACACACACACATACACACACACACAAAACTCCTCACAAGGGCCTTGTAGAGTTTATTCCTATTAACAAGTATGTCCAATAGTGGATGTGGTCAGTAACTAATTTCATGAAGTTTGTTATAGAATGGTTTAAAAGTCCGTCAGAAAATAACAATCCATTTAGTAATGCTTTACTTGAAAGGTGTGTTCATAAGACTGTCATGAAAGCATTATAATCATGACATAGAACATCATGAGATGTCATTAGTTATGTCGTTTTAAATGCTTAGGGGGGGCGCCACAATGGCGTAGTGAGTAGCACGTTCGCCTCACAGCAAGAAGGTCGCTGGTTCGAGCCTCGACTGGGTCAGTTGTCATTTCTGTGTGGAGTTTGCATGTTCTCCCTGTGTTCACGTGGGTTTCCTCTGGGTGCTCCGGTTTCCCCCACAAGTCCAAAGACATGTGGTACAGGTGAATTGGGTAGGCTAAATTGTGCGTAGTGTGTGAGTGCGAATGAGTGTGTATGGATGTATCCCAGAGATGGGAGGGCATCTGCTGCGTAAAAAACAAAGGCTGGATAAGTTGGCGGTTCATTCCACTGTGGCGACTAAGCCGAAAAGAAAACGAATAAATGAATAAATGCTTATGACTTGACAAACAAATACATCTTAACATGTCTTGTCATGACAATTTGACATCACCAAGACAACATAACTCGTCATAAATCTGTCATAAACATGAAAGTCATTTAAACAACCGCAATAACAACAACAACAACAAGGAATGACTCAAAATTGAAGAGAGATGTCTAATAATCTAATGTACAAATCTATCGGTTGACTTATTGACAAAGACCAATCTAGATAACTGCTCAAAACCCTTTTTGACCTCTTGTTTGTGTGTGATTGGGCCACACAGTGCAATGGATTGATGTTCTGTACAGTCAATTTTTCATGTAGCTCTTTAGAAATGATTATGGAGCTCATGTTTTAAAGCGAAACCGATGCAGGACTGAATAATTGAATAAAACTGCCAATGAGTCTCTGTTCTCACTGTCGTCTGTGATGTAATGAGTCTGGTTTTCTTTACGTTCGCACAGCTTTGGACATTTTCCTTCTAGATCATTAGACTGAAGCTTTCCTGGAGTCTGGCGGATTAAAATGATCTGATTGCAAACATAGATGCGAAATCTCCTGCTAGAGTTACAGGTGCTTGCATCACTGCAGATGCTCAGAGTAGAGACTGCCTAGATCGTCTAACTTCTTGACGTAATTATTGTAATGATGTTCTTTTTTTCACGTTAGAAAATTATTAGAACAGAATTATTATTGTCGTTAATTTGCTAGTTTTAATTATATTTAAGTTTAGTCATTTAGCACATGGTTTTGTCCAAAGCAACTTACAATTGAGAAGGCATTCAGCGATTCAACAAGAAGAGGCAATACACACAAGAAGTAGTGCTTAATGTACAAAGGAACTGTTTGTGCTCAGAATTAGGTGCTAGTGTGTTTGCACAGGTGGTTTGTCAAGCCCACTCACTTGTGTAAAGCACACTTCATAAAAAAATAACAACAAATATATATATTTGTATATATATATTTATTTATATATATAAATAAAAAAATTGTATATTATTTATATACAAATATATATATATATATATATATATATATATATACACACACTGCCAGAAAGCTTGTCGTCTATTCCAGTGCTCACTTCAATGTGGAAGAGAAGTGTCATGGTGAAACTAGCGATGTCCTGTGGTGTGGTTCTGCAATCAGTCAAAGCAAGTCTTTACACTCATTTTGACTGCTGGAACCTTCAGAAAAATGGATTGTGTGCTACAATCATTTCATTCATTCATTTTCTTGTCGGCTTAGTCCCTTTATTAATCTGGGGTCGCCACAGCGGAATGAACCGCCAACTTATCCAGCATTTGTTTTACACAGCGGATGCCCTTCCAGCCGCAACCTATCTCTGGGAAACATCCATACACACTCATACACTATGGACAATTTTAGCCTACACAATTCACCTGTACCGCATATCTTTGGACTGTGGGGTAAACTGGAGCACCCGGAGGAAACCCACTCGAACACGGGGAGAACATGCAAACTCCACACAGAAATGCCAACTGACCCAGCCAGGACTCGAATCAGCGACCTTCATGCAGAAAGGCAACAGCACTACCTACTGCGCCACTGTGTTGCCGCTACAATCATTTCTGTTCTCTAATTTTAATCACTGTGTTTTCAACAAAGTAAATTTTTGTTGTTGTCGTTGTTGTTGTTGAAGTGTTCAGCACTGTTCTGTTAGCGTAGCACGCAGAAATAACAACAAATAAGCTCCTTTAAATTATGAACAAAGGAAATTAGACTATTTTTGAAAAATGTAGTTCACGAATTCTTTAATTGTGATCTCATGTATGCATTTAAACACCCAACACAGTCTCATTGGAAATACATTGTGCTTCAGCCTACCTTTTTGTGAAACTGCAAGGCATACAACATACAGTAGTACGTTTGACTGCAAGGGCAGTATGATGCCAGGAGCCCGCGAACCACTAATGATATCTCCTGGGACATATTATTGAAGAATATAGGGTTATTTATTTCTTTTTAATTACTTTATTTTAGGTTTTATATATAAATTAGGGCTGTCAATTGATAAAAAAAATTAACTAATTAATCACACTTCTGTCTGTGATTAATCATGATTAATCACGAAAAGCCGTATTTATTACAGAAATAAAAACACAGGCATGTAAGCGCCATTTGAATTCTAAAACAATCAATGCCAATAACAAACAAAAATTATTTCCATGTTGGATTCTAAGTGAACTACAAAAAAATCCAAAATACAGGCATTGCAAATATGGAAATTGGAAATGTATAATAGTACAGTATTAAATACAAACAATTTTATTCATTGTAAAGTTGTTTTGCGAGTTGAGAACATTAATTATAAAGTAGAAACAATTTTGCTTAGTCCTCCTTAGCATTTTGGTAGTTGCTAAGACAGTCCAGTCTGTTGACATGTGACCTAAGAGTGAGAAAAGTCTCTCACAAGCAGAATCACCAAATCAGCATGTGAATTTCGGTGCTTAATTTCTGTGCCACTGGTGCTGTGACAAGGACGCAAGAAGCACCAAGGGGTACATCAAAGTCACGTACTAAAGACTATAGGCTAGACTTCTTACATGGACTTTGGTCACGCCATCTCTAAACATTAAATTCTAAACTGCTTTGAGCGACTGTCTGCGATGTTAGGCGTTTAATCTTGTTGTTAGGATATCCACACATACACAAACACTCTCTCTTACACACACACACACACACACAGACAACGCGGGCAGTACAGCGAGCTCACACGGTACAAGCGACTCCCTTTAGAGTCATCAACGCGCACGGTCGCGTTCATTAAATTTGCTTAAACTAGCGTTCTGAAGTATAGTTGTATTTTAAAAACAAGGATTCTGACACAATAACGGGAAGCAGTCGCTTTATAGAAGTTGTGTGTAGGGGGGAAACACGTCAAACTTAATGAAACATTTGAGGGCGCATGGAATCAACTTTTGGAAGAAAGGGCTGTCTTTGACAGCTTGCGACATCATCTGGCACTTTCACCGAGTACACTTACATGGATCCATATTATCCTTTATCCATATTCTTTTGCTTATTAAACACATGCAGAGCCGGAGCAAGCTGAACTGGTGCTCTAGGCGAACAGTGATCACGCCGCCCTCAACCCGAAAGTAAAAAAGAAAGTGACCGGTTCGCGGATGAACGTGAGGACCGGGAGGGAGGGAGTAGGTGTCGCGGATTAAAGTGAGGACCGGGGGGTTCGCTCACTATTCTGCCGCCCTTGTCGGCCGCCTAGGTCACCTCTATGGACGCGCCGTCCCTGAACACACGTCGGCCACAACAGGAAATAAGAAAAAACTGCCACTGCGTTAAATGCATTAATTTTTTAACGCGTTCAATATTTTAAATTAATCGGCGTGCGCTAACGCGCTAATTTTGACAGCCCTATTATATATATATAAACAAGAAAGATCAAACATTGGCTCGTACCGTAGACATCAAAAGGACAATTTAAAGGAGAAAAAGACACACACAAAAAATCTTATCTTAGTCACAAAACATATAGTAAAATCATAACTAGAAAAGATCTATAACTTAAACCTCATTGGGGTCACTGGATTGGATAATCAAATTAGTTTTCCTCACCTGTCTATCTCCATATGGACAGGTTTTCTGGCATAGTCACTTTACTATTGAGCCAGATCAGTCTAAAAAATAATACATTTGTGAAATAATGTATTCACAATTCACATTTACAAAATCAGTTTGTAAATTCAAAACATAATTCAGAAATACAACACACACGAATTCACAAGTAAAAGTCATAAATATTTTTGCCAAATCAATTGGATTTGTGTATTTTTGAAACGTGTGTTGAATTGACGAATTGTATTTGTGTATTTTTACTTTACATATTGGATTTGTGTATTTTTGAATCATGTTTTGAATTTACTCACTGAATTTGTGTATTTATGAATAGTGTTTTGATCCTACGATTAGTTTTTTGAATTGACGAATTACGTTTGAAATTTAAGTTTACAAATTGGATTTTTGATTTAACGAATTAGATTTGTGTATTTTTTAATCGTGTTTAGATTTTACAAATTGGATTTGTGTATTTTTGAATTGTTTCGAATTTGTAAATTGGATTTGTTTATTTTTGAATCATATTTTGAATTTATAAATTGGATTTGTTTATTTTTAAATCATATTTTGAATTTATGAATTAGGTTTGCTTATTTTTGAACTGCGTTTTAAATTCACGAATTGGATTTGTCTATTTTTTAATCGTGTTTTGATTTTATGAATTGCATTTATGTATTTTTGAATCATGTTTTGATCCTATGATTAGTTTTTTTGAAACCGTGTTTTGAACTGACATATCAAATGTGTGTATTTTTTAATCGTGTGTTTAATGGACGAATTGTATTTATGTATTTTTTAGTGTACGAATTTGATTTGTGTATTTTTAAATCGTATTTTGAATTTACGAATTGGATTTGTTTATTTTTGAATCAAATTTTACATTTTTGAGTTGGGTTTGTGTAATAATGAACCGCGTTTTGAATTCACGAATTGGATTTGTGTATTTTTTAGTTTACAAATTAGATTAATTCATTCATTTTCTTGTCGGCTTAGTCCCTTCATTAATCTGGGGTCGCCACAGCGGAATGATCCGCCAACTTATCCAGCATTTGTTTTACGCAGCGGATGCCCTTTCAGCCGCAACCCATCTCTGGGAAACAAATTAGTTTTGTGTATTTTTTAATTCATTAATTGGTTTTGTGTATTTTTAAATCGTGTTTTGACTTTACGGGTTTGATTTGTTTATCTTTGAGTCGTGTGTTAAATTGACAGAGTGGATTTGTTTATTTATGAATCGTGTTTTGAATTCATGAATTGGATGTCTTTTTGAATCGTTTTTTGATTTTATGAATTGGATTTGTGTATTTTTCAACCGTGTTCTGAATGTATGAATTTGATTTGTTTATTTTTGAGTCGTGCTTTGAATTTACGAATTGGATCTGTTTTTTTTTAAATCATGTTTTGATTCTACGATTAGTTTTGTTTTTGATTCGTGTTTCGAATTGACGCATTGGATTTGTGTATTTTTGAATCGTGTTTTGAATCCACAAACTGGCTTTGTGTATTTTTGAATCGTGTTTTGAATTGACGAATTGGATTTGTATATTTTTGAATTGTGTTTTAAAGTTGGATTATGTAAATGTGAATTGTGTAGAGGATGTATGGATTATATTTAGTAAATGTATTATTTTTAAGACTGATCTGGCTCCATAGTTTACCCTGTAGCTCACTTTGTAGCGTGTTGTACTTGTAAAGCAGAGTACTCTGGTTTGAGTTCAGTGAAGCATGGTTCCACAAAAGACATAAAAGCAAAGTAAAATCAAGGTAAAACTAACTGATCACAGTGCACTTTTCGGTTACCTTTGCTTTTAAAAACAGTACTTGGTTTAGGGAACGGGTTAGGTCAGGGGTTTGCTAGATGACCTGTACAAATGTATCTGAAACAGCCAACAAAACATACCAAGTGCTGCATTTCAGATTTGGTAAAATGTAAAGGGCGCCCTCTAGTGGATTTGTCTTCTAAAATGTTGAGCAACGTATTTAAAAAAAATGTTGGCTGAGATTCTTGTTTCCGAAGAGCCTTGGTTGTATGCATCAGTACACATCTCAACCACAGATGATATCCCAGTTTGTTATCTCTCTTCAGGATACGAGGGTGTTCCCGAGTTCTTCAATGACCTCCTGAACCACATCATCAGTGTCCTCCAAGACCCCTCTGCACCTCCTCCTCCTCCAGACCCGCTGCTCACTTTGGGGGCTGGAGCACACAACCGTTCCCCATCCCAGGAGTGCTGCGGCTTGCTGGGTAAGGAGTCAGACAGCAGCCCCTGGATCGTGGAGGCCGATGGGGGTCTGAAAGCTCCGCGTCAGAGACTGGGCTGCAACACGGCCATTTCCCCCAACTTCCAACAGCACTGCGTGTCCACGATAGCCACTAAAGCCTCGTCACAATGACTGCCGTCTCCATACTGTCTCCCCGCCGCCCTTCCCTGAACAAATTGTGAAGACAAAGTGAATAATATACAGTAACAATAATAACTGTTATACTGGTAATATATCTGTAATCAGAAATAAACTATATTGGGAATAATCGTGATGTTGATAACGGGCATTGGATTTGATCTCCTATGCCTTTGTATATGTTTTTTTATTTTATTTTATTTCTCTTTTGTCTAACAACTCAGTACTGTAATGTGAACCTTGAGGAAATCAACAACGATCAGTAGCTCTTTTTTTATGTTTTTAAATCATTTGAGTCGATTTTAAGTTGAATTGTGCTGCAAAATTAGTGGATGGTAGTTGAAGGGATTGCTCACCTCAAAATGTTCGCCATTTACTCAGCCTTGACTTGTTCAAAACCTTTATGAGTGTCTTCTTTTCTGTTGTGCACAGATAGAAATATTTAGAAAAATGCTGGAAACCGATAACCATCAACTTCCATAGTATTTGTTTCTCCTACTATTGATGTCAGTGGGTACCGGTTTTCAACAGTCTTCAAAATATCATCTTTTGTATTGAAGATATTAAAGAATCTCTTAAGGGTTTGGGTCAAGTTAAAGGTGTGTAAATGTGAGTACATTTTTATTTTGGGGTGAACTGTCCCTTTAAGTGAACACAATGCTCATATTGGCCTTTAAAAGGAATAATTCACACAAAAAAGAAAAGTGTTTTATAATTTACTCACTCTCAAGCCATCCTAAATGTGTGTTTTGCTCTTCTGTCATACGAATATGTAACAGATTGTTATTATTATTATTTGTTCATTATCCTGGTTATTTCCAGCTTTTTAATGGCAGTGATTGGGGCTCCAGTTTTTGACGCTCCAGATGTACACCCATCCAAAGGAATAATCCATTATTCTTATTACTGCATATATGGAGGTAGCCTAATAGTATATCAAGTTTTAAATTGAAATATTTTCCTTACAGAACCCTTCACTTTGCTTCTGAAATCAGTTGTTAATTCGCTGGAGTAGGACGTCCAGCAGGGACAGGACGTCAACATGACTTCAGATTGATGTTCACCCCAACATCAAAGTACATTGCGTTTTGCTTGGAAATGAAATAGGGTTGACGTCAGAACCCAACGTCAGGCTGATATCAATGTCCGTTGTCAGACAGACGTTTCATTTTGATTACTTTCCAACGCAACCTAAAAACAACCAAATATCAACATCTAATGATGTTACAGCTTGACATTATGTGGATGTCAGCAATTTGACATCGATCAGATGTTGCATTTTGGTTGCCATACCTGACGAATGAATACGTCAATATGACGTCGGTTTAAGATCTTTGATCGATGTTGGATTTTGGTCACTTTCCAACACAACCTAAAATCAACTTAATATCAATGTCTAATGATGTTACAGCTTGACATTATGTGGATGTCAGCAATTTGAAATCTATCAGATGTTGGATTTTGGTTGCCATATCTGACGAATGAATACGTCAATATGACGTTGGTTTAAGATCTTTGATCGATGTTGGATTTTGGTCACTTTCCAACACAACCTAAAAACAACAAAATGTCAACATCTAATGATGTTACAGCTTGACATTATGTGGATGTCAGCAATTTGACATCTATCAGATGTTGGATTTTGGTTGCCATACCTGACGAATGAATACGTCAATATGACATCGGTTTAAGATCTTTGTTCGACGTTGGATTTCGGTCACTTTCCAACACTTTCCACTTTTCAACCAAATATCAATGTCATTTCACGTCATTATTGGACATCAGAATAACATTGTTCTTAGACAGTGGCGACCTAAATCTAACCTAATATCAAAGTCTTACGACGTTGTGTGTCTGCTGGGGAAGGTCCCGTGTTATTAAAATGCTACAAGCTTTTTAGATGCTAGTTTTGAGGATATCTACTAGCTAGTGCGCTCGAAAAAAACAGTGACAGAATTTGCATTCAGAAGCGTTCGAACATGTTTCCTTTTCACATCACCTCATACTTCAGTTTCTCATCAAGTCTCGACCAATCAATTGCTCACTAGTATCTGACATGCCCCACCCCCTTCAAGTCACTTCTCATTTGCATTTGATTTGCTTGAGCTCAACCGCTCTCACAAGCAGAGCTGTGATAAAACAAAATGCAATTGGCTGTTTTTTTTAAAGGGGAGGAGTTACTCTATGCCCCGCCCTCTCTTCATGTTTAGTTGAATTTACGTCAAACATTGAATAAAAACGCATGTTTTAAAGCACTTCACAGGACCTTTAATACAGCTTTGAGCGTGTTCATCTGACATACCTGGATGTCTTGACAGTGAGTCAATAATAAGATCATTTCCATTTTCGTGTGAACAGTTTTCAGGCTATAAGAAGGCTTTGCGGTTTAAAGACTAACAGACATTAGTGTTTTTTTTCATGATACTGAACACAACACACCCTATAATCTAACAACTGTAGGACACCTAAAATGTCTTTGTGCTCTGTATTTAGTGGCAATCTTATATCGTGATGATCCACAGTGTATATCTTCGTGCAGCGTCTGCAAATCAGCTCCGTAAGCCAAACTCAAGGCTCTGGCGGCAGCTCTTGTAAGCCGCGTGCCACTGTGTTTGATCTTGTGACACTCCGTAGTCTAATCTTGATGCTCCAGCAGACTTTCACCGTCCTTCCGCGAACATTATGACACCTGATGTTTTTTTGTCTTCGTTTTCCTCCATGTGCATTTCAAACCGTCATATCACGAGGTGTGCAGGGGAACCAACTGAATAATGAAGTTCCAGGTGAACTTTGCAATGTTTTGGTAGTTTTATGAAAGTCGACTGAAATTTTACTATTCTTCTAAATTCTGTGATTTGTCAGTGTCGAGTTTGGTTGTCGGTTGCGAGAGGATATTTGACATTCCTTGTCTGTTTGTGTGTGAGAGAGACATGTGATTTTTATTTTCTTTCGTTCTTTTTTTTTTTTAAAGCAGAATGGTCCCTGATGTTTTGTATATGATCCACTTTCGAAGTGAATGCTACAGATTAGTACACGACCTTGAAATATATGAAAATGATGGATGTAAATGTATATGTTGGGAGTATTTCTTGTTCAGATTTACAAGCACACAACTTTTTTTGCAAAGACGTTTATGATTCTTGCTCACCATTCCTGGGTTTAAAGGAAAACGAACGTCGGTTTTTACAATTGTGTTCATAATCCTCCAGGTTATAAATGAAATGACTGCTAACGTGTTTGAAAATCACTAACGAATACAGAGTATTTGCTTTTATAAACTGTAATTTGTTAACTTTATTTTTAAAAACCGGAGTAATCCCTTTACTTATAAAACGATTCGTTGATTTTACTTTAAAAAAGTGAGTATTCCTGTTGCCTAAAGTTGAATAAAGTCCATGTGAAATCAAAACGTGCTGTTTATTTTGCTAGCGCACATTGATTCTCTTTAGGCGTACAAAGAATCCCTGTGAGATAATCCACTGAAAACAACAACAAAAATTAGTTTAGCAATTTATTCATTCATTTTCTTTCGGCAATGCTCCTTATTTACCAGGGGTTGCCACAGTGGAATGAACCACCAACTTTTCCAGCATCTGTTTTACTCAGGGGATGCCCCTCCAGCCGCAACCCAGCACACTCATACACTCACACTCACACTAAGGCCAATTTTGTTTACTGCATGACTTGTGGGGGAAACCAGAGCATTGGGAGGAAACCCACACAAACATGGCGAGAACATGCACAGTGCACACAAAAATGCAAACTGAGCCAACCGGGACTCAAACCAGCGACCTTCTTGCTGTGAGGAGACTGTTAACCACTGAGCCACTGTGCCGCCCTAGTTTTGTAATCTTTAATCAACATTTCATCAGTTTCTTGTAGATGCAGAGTAACAGTTCTTCTCTGGTGATGATAGTTTCAGGCTTTAGTCACAATATTCTTAACCCCGCCCCTCTTACCGTTTGCTAGGAAGGAATGATGCACAATAAGAAAGCTCCGCCCCTACTCAATATTCAGTTTCAGTTCAATATGTTTGTATCAGCATACTAAAATAAAACTTCAGATTTATGGTGGAATTTAATCATTGAACTATTTTATGCGCATAATTATACAAATTAAATCAGCTGAACAGTTTCAAGTTACAATGCGTTTACTTACTTTTTTAAGTAAAGTAATCGCTTTTTACGGTGAACCTAACTTAGTTACAGTAGGAAAACATTGTGTTTGTTTGCTTTAAATCATATCATATTTTTAATAAACAGTCATGAGCACTAATTAAAGAGCCCATATTATACATTAAAAAGGGTCATATTTTGGTTTTGGGGGTCTCCAGCAGCAGGCTAATATGCATGCATGGTCAAAAAACACTTTCATTTTCTTAAAATATGCATTAATTTTTACCTCATTATCCCAGCGACTCCTATATGAATCGTTCAGTGGTTCATTTGTTCCAAAACCCCTCCTTAGCGCGATGCTAAACTGCGCTGATTGGACCAATGACCCAGTCTGTTGTGATTGGACGACATCATTTAGCGCGAGAGAATGCCCACCACGGCTTATCAATATTGAAGTAGTCATAGTGTGTGCGTGAGCTAATCTGCTAACACTCGTTTTTATCAGGAGTCGCCCGTATTTCAGACACCTCACCCCTGAAACTAACCCCCTGGTCTCCCAGCATATTCCCAGCTCTATTCTTAACCAGAAGTAAAAATAGCGACATACATTCAGTATTAATGCACACAGCGGCAACATTATGAAACAGGACCGCACGTGTGTAGGAGAGCTGATGTAGCCATAGCAACGACAAACAGCAGAGGAACACACTCAAAAGCATTTTAATCCGAAAACAAAGCGGCACGCGGCGCGTTTACAACGTGCTTTTAGACTTGATATGAGAATACAAGTTAACCAGATACACTACAAGTGGTTACAAGTTACAAAACACAGTTAAATGCATCATTTACAAGCTAGAGAAAACAATTAGGCACCGTTTTAATCGCAATTACTCACACTTGTTGGATAGCAGGCCAGGAAATGTCCCGGTGCTCTGAATCCTCCATTGTAAGCACTCCTCAGAGGGAACACAGCACATGGCTGGGTTTAATGCTGAGGTATTTCTGCAGAAAAAAACTCAACCACTGACTCTTCAAAGTCTCATCTCTGGGTTCTCTGCCCACTTCCAATATCCAGCTAAGCACAGTGCTCTTCTCTGTGTTGCCAGATGTAGCTGACTGATTCCAGCCCAAACCCTGTCCAAAAGGTTTTTACCTGCACAATCAAATTCAATTTGCTCGCCACTGTTGTTTGTGGGCAGGGTTAGGGGTTTCGGTCTGCGCGCGTACAAATGGGCGGGGTTTATGTTTCGCGTTCACATCATGCCGAAACGGCTAAAGACTCGTAAGCACTGCGATTCGTTTGAGGAACTATGAGTCGACTCTTTTATAGATGAATCAATAGTTTTAAACACTGTGCACTTTCAGATTTAAGCCTTAGCTGGACATTTCACTTCACTTAGAGCTGTGTTACACACTGCATCCAAGCTCATTTTCAAAAACCCATAATAGGGGCTCTTTAATGTAATAAAAACCATCTAAACAATTTATCAGTAATTTATACGTTCATCATGTACACAAAAAAAATGACAATTCCTCACAACAATTTGCACTTTTATACACTATGAATCATCTATTAAGCATTAGCAAATAGTTCATTCAGGCGCTACGGTGGCGTAGTGAGTAGCACGTTTGCCTCATGGCAAGAAGGTCGCTGGTTCGAGCCCCGGCTGGGTCAGTTGGCATTTCTATGTGGAGTTTGCATGTTCTCCCCGTGGTTGCGTGGGTTTCCTCCGGGTGCTCCGGTTTCCCCCTCAGTCCAAAGACATGTGGTACAGGTGAACTGGGTAGACTAAATTGACCTAGTGTATGAGTGTGAATGAGTGTGTATGGTTTCCCAGAGATGGCTGGAAGGGCATCAGCTGCGTAAAACAAATGCTGGATAAGTTGGCGGTTCATTCCGCTGTGGCAACCCCAGATTAATAAAGGGAATAGGCCGAAAAGAAAATGAATGAAAATAGTTAATTCATTATATTTGAATCATTATATTTCATACTCAAAATTCATTTTTTATGTATTAAAGCCAGCTTTTTTGGGTTATCTATTTTACACACTATGAATCATTTATTAAGCATTAACTCTATATTAATACACATTAGTAAGCAGTTTAAGTACAGCTTCAAATGCTCTATTCTTGACATAAAAGCACATTCATGATGTGCTCAATCATTGTATTTTCATATTTTTACTTATTCATTCATTCATTTTCTTTTCGGCTTAGTCCCTTTATTAATCCGGGGTCGCCACAGCGGAATGAACCGCCAACTTATCCAGCATTTGTTTTACGCAGCGGATGCCCTTCCAGCCACAACCCATTTCTGGGAAATATTTTTACTTATTGTTAACTAAATTCAGTATTTCATTAACTACAAATTGTTTGTATTTAAGAGTAGTTGATGGCTTTTAGAATCAATCAGAATGAGTTAGTAAACGTACAGTATATCAGTTTATTTTATTCAGGCATATAGTAATGTTTACTATGTATGTTAATAAATGCTTTATTAACTCAACTTCCTGTAGTTTTTTGACCTGATCTAAAGTGAGGACTATTCATGCTTTATCAATCCCTTATAAATGATTATTAAAGGCTCAGTATCAAATGAACAATAAATGTTTGCAATCTTATCTAAAAAATAAAAATACTGTAAAGTTTAAACATTACCGAATAACAGGAGTGTCAAAATGCAATGAGAAATAAATACAATTAAATAAAATTGGATAAAACGACAACAATATAATTATTTAACAATATATTATGATACAACATTCAATGTTATTTAGCGAAGTTTAAACTGCAGTAATTTTATTTGTTAACATTGTGAAGATTTAATGTTGATTTGATGCAGTTTCATTTGTGTATCTTCAAATGAATACAAATGAATACATTTTTTTTTATTCCTGTTTAGAATAGAACTGAGCCTTTAATTGTCATTTATAAGGGATTTATAATGCATGCATAGTCTTCACTTTAGATTAGGTCACAAAACTGGATGAAGATGACTCAATAAAGCATTTATTAACATACAAACGAACTATTAGTGTATGCCTGAATAATAAGATATATAAATGTTCATTTGAATAGTTTATTAATCATTTACTTACGCATTCTGAGTGATCTTCAAATCGCACCAACTATTCTTAAATAACTAGTTTGTAAATAATATAATACAATAATGTGATTATAAGTCAAGAATAGAGCATTTGTAGCTGTATTTATGAACTGCTTACTAACCTGTATTAATGTAGAGTTAATGCTTAACAGATAATGAATCAACTATTTGCTAATGCTTAATAGATGATCCATAGTGTGTAGTTATTATAAAGTGTTACCCAATTAACTTGTCAATACCATGTAGAATTCACTTTTTAACCTGACACTTCTAAGTAAATGAAGGGTAATTGATTATCTTTTAATCTGGGTTTATTTAAATGAGTTAAACTTCTTCAACTTCTTCAACAGAAGGAACACTGCTTTTATTAAATTAAGTAAATATCTCTAACACTCTGTTGTGTTTTTCTATAATATGTTATTTTGTTTCATCAATTTATAATAAAACGTTTTTGTGAACGACTTTTGATTCAAACGTACTTAACATTACTCGGTTTATTTGCGATGATTAATAAATCATTTAAATATTACAAGTAAATGAATACTAATATTTAACTCTCAGTTCATTTGCATGAAGTAAATGTGTAAATGTTTAATATTTTACTTATGATTTTTTATTCTTGGTTTGCATTTAATATTACAACTAGACACACTGTAAAAAATTAAAAGTTGAGTTAACTTAAAATTTTAAAGCAACCGACTCAAACTCAAAGTTTTGAGTTGATTAAGCTTCAGTGGTTGAAATTGTGTCAAATTAATTTTTTAAGTTGACCAAAAAGGCTGGTTTAAGTCAATTATACTTTACGGAGTAATTTGGCACAACTTTAAACACTGAAGTTGAATAAACTCAACATTTCTTTGCAGGTAGTTGCTTTAAAATTTTAAGTTAACTCAACTTTTTATTCTTTGAAGGTATGGAGAAATCAAAATGTAAAGTCTCCTCAACTGATTTTTTTTACTTTTATTGAACAAACAATTACAAACATGTAGTTAAATCATTTCATGAGTAAATTCAACTCTGAGCTCAAAAGTATGTCCAGCTAACTTACAATTTTAATGAGTTAACAATTTTAAAGTTGGATTTTCTGCAGTGCAGTATATTTATTGAATTTGACTGTCACTATTAAACTTTTAAAGGCAACTTTTTAGGTTACCTTGTTTTGTAATGACATCCATCAGCTTTTTTTTCTTCATTTTTTTAGTAATTTCAGGAGTAATTCTAACTTGTTATTTGCAGTCGATTGGAAAAGTTCAGCTAATTTATATTCATGTTCATGAAAGACATCTCGCCCACTTAGTGCCCATAAAGTGACTTGTATTACTCCTACTCGTTTTTTAAGACCGACAGAAAACAGCTTGTTTTTGTTCACTGTGAGAGAAGGATCGTGTGTGTGTGTGTGTGTGTGTGTGTGTGTGTGTGTGTGTGTGTGTG
>CAIGQQ010001431.1:335279-361741 GCA_903798035.1 Danio albolineatus | reverse complement strand
GCATGTTCTCCCCGTGGTTGCGTGGGTTTCCTCCGGGTGCTCCGGTTTCCCCCACAGTCCAAAGACATGCGGTACAGGAGAATTGGGTAAGCTAAATTGTCCATAGTGTATGTGTGTGAATGAGAATGTATGGATGTGTTTCCCAGAGATGGGTTGCGGCTGGAAGGGCATCCGCTGCGTAAAACAAATGCTGGATAAGTTGGCGGTTCATTCCGCTGTGGCGACCCCGGATTAATAAAGGGACTAAGCCGAAAAGGAAATGAATGAATGAATGACTCCACAACACTAACTTACCGCGCTCACCACCAGCGTTGACAACAACAACAACGCCCATAGCCGCGTCACTTCTGGTGTTTGGTACATTCCCTTTCTGTAAAGAATCTGTCTTTGTAAACGTGTTTCAGGACTGGTAAAAGTGTTTTGCGTTTTGGTAATTTGTTTTCTAAAACGTAAACTTGTTTTGTCCTTGGTAAAATCGTTTTTCCTCTCTAATTGTGTCTTATGATCGGTAAAAATGTTTTCCAAAATGTAAATTTGTCTCGAGCTTCGTAAAAATGTTTCACACTTTGTAATGTTGTTTTGCACTTCCCGGCCACCATATTACGCACATCATCAGTCACATTTTATAATAACTACACGCTATGAATCATCTATTAAGCATTAGCAAATAGTGAATTCATTATTTGCTAAGCATTGACTCTACATTAATAAACGTTAGTAAGCTGTTTATACCTGCAGCTACAAATGCTCTATTCTTGACTTGTAAGTACAGTACATTTATAATGTGCTTATTGTGTTTTCATACTTTGTTAAGGATTATTTTTTCATTACTAAATTAAGTATCGCATTATTTACAAACCAGTTGTATTTAAGAATAGTTGGTGATTTACTGTATAAGATCATTCAAAATGAGTTAGTAAATGATTAATAAACTATTAAAATCAACATTTATATATTGTATTATTCAGGCATATATTAATAGTTAATTTATATGTTAATAAATGCTTTATTAACTCACCTTCATCCAGTTTTGTGACCTAATCTAAAGTGAGGACTATTTATGCTTTATAAATCCCTTATAAATGATTATTAAAGGCTCAGTTTTATTCTAAACAAGAAAAAAAAGAAGAACATAGACGACTTTATTCATTTCTATTAATTTGAATATATGGTTGAAGTCAGAATTATTGCCCCTCCCCCCGAGTTATCCCCCTGTTTATTTTTTTCCCTCAATTTCTGTTTAACAGAGAGAAGATTTTATTAATAGATTTTATTAAATATTATCAGACATACTGGGCGCCACGGTGGCCTAGTGGGTAGCACGTTCGCCTCACAGCAAGAAGGTCGCTGGTTCGAGCCCCGGCTGGGCCAGTTGGCATTTCTGTGTGGAGCTTGCATGTTCTCCTCGTGGTTGCGTGGGTTTCCTCCGGGTGCTCCGGTTTCCCCCACAGCCCAAAGACATGTGGTACAGGTGAATTGGGTAGGCTAAATTGTCCGTAGTGTACTGTATGAGTGTGAATGAGTGTGTGTGGATGTTTCCCAGAGATGGGTTGCGGCTGGAAGGGCATCCTCTGCGTAAAAATATGCTGGATAAGTTGGCGGTTCATTCCGCTGTGGCGACCCCAGATTAATAAAGGGACTAAGCCGACAAGAAAATGAATGAATTATCAGACATACTGTGAAAATTTCCTTGCTCTTTTAAACATCATTTGGGAAATATTTAAAGAAGAAAAAATAAATAAATCAAAGGGGGGCTAATAATTCTGACTTCAACTGTACACAAATGAAACTCTATCAAATGAAAAATAAATCTTTGCAACCTTATCTAAAATAAAATTATTGTACAGTTTAAACATCACTAAATATATTGTATCATGATATATTGTTCAATTATATTGTTTTTTTATCCAATTTTTTGTTGTATTTTGACACTCCTGTTATTTAGCAATGTTTAAACTTTACAGTCATTTTATTTGGATTGCAAAGATATATTGTTCATTTGATATTAAGCCTTTAATTGTCATTTATGAGGGATTGATAAAGCATGAATAGTCCTCACTTTACATCAGGTCAAAAAACTGCAGCAAGTTGAGTTAATAAAGCATTTATTAACATACATAGTAACCATTAACATATGCCTAAATAATACATATATAAATGTTGATTTGAATAGTTGATTAATCCTTTACTAACTCATTCTGAATGATTTTAAAAAACACTACCTATTCTTAAATACTAGTGGTTGTAAATAATGCAATGCTTAATTTAGTCATAAAAAAAATTTATCGGTAACAAATTATGAAAGTACAATTATTTAGCACTTTATGAATATACTTATAAGTCAAGAGTAGAGCATATGTAGCTGCAGGTATAAACTGCTTACTAACATTTATTAATGTAAAGTTAATGCTTACCAAATAATAGAATTCACTATTTGCTGATGCTTAATAGATGATTCATAGCGTGTAGTTATTATAAAGAGTTACCACATAAGGTACATTAATATATATATATATACACACACACAAAGACACACAATTAATTTGTTTATAGGAATATTTAGCATTTTTTTAATAAATAAAATTCAGAAAAATACTATAAGGGGACTCAAAATGACAAACTGAAACTGAAATAAAAGTTCAATGAAATGATTATAACTCAAGCTGAAATACGTTTAAATATTTTAAAATAAAAAACTATGAAATGGACAAACTGAAAATAAGTAAAATACGTATTAAATTAAAAACTATAAATACTTCAATATTAAAGTTTTACTATTAAAATATAAAATATAAAAGTAACATTCAAAATATTAATAGAATGAATAAAAATATCTCAATCTGGTCAGATGATTATTATACCATTACTTATATTTCGTTTACACAATGTATACTGGTTTCCAAGTAAAGTCAAGGTCAGAGAGTGCCCAGTCCAACATTTTATTAATTATTAATTTATTTATATTTGCTCATTCTAATTGAGCAGAAGTTTTTCTTTGGCCTTAAAGTGATTCAGGTCAGTGAGAGTTCAGGGCTCACAGAGTTAAACTCGTGTACTATAGTAGGCCTACGACAAAAGCTATTAAACTGTCGTTCGTGCCAAACGAGCAGGCCATACACAGCTTAGACCCTTCCGCCCTCCTCCTCGCGCTCGCCATTAGTCCACACACATTCATTCAACTCATCCTCAAGACGCGATTGGCCAGATCTTCTGTCAATCACCCTCACCTCTCGCCATTGGCCGGTCTCGGTTAACTAATGCGAGAAATCCATGTTCTCAGGTTTTGACATGTCACTAGAGCAAAGCCAGCCGTCCGGTCAGAAGTAGAGAGAGGAGCTTCATGCCCCCGCACATGTCACAAGTAGACTCAAAGCCGATTTACAGCATCCGAACTGAACTAAGCATCTGCCCCGACATTATGCAAACCTCCCAAAGTTGTGCACTTCTTCCCCTGAATTGAGATGCGTCGTCGAAGCGTTTGTCGCCGGCCGGACGAAGCTGCGCGGACGGCGGACTGAGCGGATAAACGGGACTGGATGAATGTGACGGCTCGTCGCGTCGGTGAATGAAGAAGCACCAGCGGCTCGCTTCCCAGCAAAACGCGTCCGAACATGGCTGACAGAACAGCTCCGAACTGCCATCTGCGACTCGAGTGGGTTTACGGCTACCGGGGACACCAGTGCCGCAACAACCTGTACTACACGGCGGCCAAGGAGATCGTGTACTTCGTCGCCGGCGTCGGAGTTGTGTACAACACACGGGAACACAAGCAGAAATTTTATTTGGGACATAACGATGACATAATCAGGTAGGCACATTCACGTGCATGTTTAAAATTCGTTTTAAGGAAAAGGTTTAAACTATTGCATTCAAAGTAGTGAACTAATACGCGTCAGGCTGCTTATGTAAGAGACGCTGGAAAGTGGAGAGGGATGGAGGTGGAAGTTGCTCCGCGGAGGCGCTGTCCAGCACGCTGGCTGCTGAAGGTGATCTCCGCCCGATCACCTTCACCAGAAGCCGCTGGAGTGAGTGCTGGACAGCGCCTCGCAGAGCAGATCACCGGACACTCCTTGCGGGCTGTCACCGCGGGGGTTTACAGTAAATATTTGTCTATCTATATGTATATATGAAGAGTTCAGATGCAAAAACCTCTTATGTGCATTCTTAGTATTGTCACTTTTATAGCAAAGAATTGGTTAAATGGAAATAACTGAACAAAACACAGGAGGCTGAGAAAAATGCTCATCTTGGGAAGAAAATTTCAAGAGGGTTTAATCTGAACTCTTCTAATGTACTTCATTTTTTTTAGTAAATGTTAATTTTTATTACACGTTTCTTTCAAACAAATCAAAACAATTCAAAAAAGAATACTTTCATATATAAGCAGACAGACATATGGTAACATGCAGATACAATCTTGATTACATTCATAAGTGTTTATATTTGATCACATCCTGCCATACGAATACGCTGTATATCTCACACATTAGGAATCTGAAGTCTCTTGTGGGGGAATTCCAGATACATGCAAATGAAAACAACACTTTGGTTTTCAAATAAAAACTTAATTTTCTTCTTAATCGCGAGTATTACCCCAATATGAAGACATTTCATAGGATTTTTGTCTTTAGGAAGGGCACGGTTCTACACCTCATACCATTCACTTACATATAGTAGGGGCGATCTTCCTTTAGCCTTTTTTTTTTAGCAATGGCCTTTTTACTGGTTGTTTGTAGCGTATTTAGGAGGTATCTCTTATGTATTGTATTTTTTAAGAATACATTCCCAAGTACATATTAAAGTTACATGTAAGATTAAGTCCCATTTTTGCATTTATCACTTTATTCAGATCTTGATGGTAGCATTGCTGTATTATTTTTTAAAAATTATTTAAGATTTAGCTAGACAAGAAGTGAAGTTAAAGAGAGAGATAGATAGGACAATGGGATTGGGAAAGGTCCGCAAACTGGGATTTGAACTCAGGACACCTGAAGCGCATTGCTGCCATATGTCAATGCATTTACCACTAGGCTATCGCCACCTACACAGTGCAGTTTTTAAAAAAAATTTTTGGTTTAAATTAACTAGTCAGGGAGATGCTGTGACATGTCTCTGTGTTTTGTGGCAAGTTAAGAGTAGTTCAACTTTAAAAAAAGACCTCTGAAAACATCTGTTTTTCAAGAAAGGTAAAAACAGAGGCCGGAGCCAGCTCCAAATGGGCTCTACAAACCTCCTGGCATTTTCATTGATTCATTTAACATCTTGTACATGACACTGAGTCTAACCAATTGTTTTTTATTAACGTTTACAGCTACCCCAACCCTAATTCTAACCCCAACCTACTTTGCGGCGTAACACCCTTCTATTTTGCAGTCACTTGTGTTTCTTTGGCGTTTCATTGCTCTTGGTCTCTGACTGGCTCTTAAGAGCCAAAACGCTCCTTCCTCAACTGCCCAAGTGATTGGCTACTTTATATTCTGAAGGTGTGGGCACATTTTGTCGTTGTTTGTCGAATTTTCTTGAACCATATACAGCTATTTCAATAGGAATGTAGGTCTGCAGCACTTTCGATGCACAATTTGTCTATGGCGATTCTCCTCAATGATCATCAGAAAGCTTTATAATAAATATACAATAGATTTTTTGCTCACTTGTAATGCCAAAAATCTCACAAATGTGAATGTTTTTTTTAAACAATGAAACAATATCATTATTTAATGTTGAATCATTCACATTCTACTAGAAAAGTAACTTATTGTGATTTTAAGAGTAAAAATATTTTGCATAACAGCACTGGATAATCTCTCGTTTGACGCCGTCCACCTTTTTACAAAATAAAACTAAAAAAGTTGTTTTTTTTTCCATTTGTTGTTACAAATTATCCATGGTTTTGCTACACTAATCATTTTTTAACCATGGTATTTTATCTGTGCTTATACGAATGGTAAACAGTTTCCCACACCATGGATACTTTCTGCACTTTTACTATAATAAAACCATTGAGACCATAATAAAACCATGAGACTATTAAAAGAAAATGTGTGTTGTGTAATATGATTATGAGTAGTGTGAATGAAATTTAAGATAATATATAAATATAAGATAAATATATATATATATATATATATATATATATATATATATATATATATATTTGCCATTTTGTTTCTTATGTCATGTAGCTTTACTTCCACTCATATATCTCTCTTGTGGCTTCATAGAATAATAAAGTGTCCATTGAATGTCAGCAGAAATAGTCATAAATCAATGTATTGCAAATAAAGAGGATTTTGTGATTTTCCAAATGCTTTGGTGTTGTGTTTGAATGTATGATTAAAAACTAGCCTAGAGCGCCACCTGCTGTTAAAAAGTAAGCTCAGAATTGATTCTAGAATTGCGGAGAATTGCGATGCATGTCAACAAAAATATAAGAATTCAATTCAGTTCACTTTGATTTCTATAGTGCTTTTACAATGTACACCATCTGACAAAAAAATTGTCGTCGATCCCGGTTGGAAGAGCAACAAATAATAAATTGACTTCTAGTTAATTATTTGGAAAAGTGGCAGAAGGTAGATTTTTCAGAGCAAATCCATTAATAAGCAGCTCCACAAGTCCCAAACCAAGCAAGCTGGTGGCAAGGAACAAACTTTACCAATTGACAAAAGTGAAAGAAAAAAATCCTCGAGGCTCAGTTGGGCACGACCATTTCTCCTCTGGCCAAACTTCTGGCCAAAAGAATCGATTGACGAATCACAATGCATTTTTCATCTCCCAGCTCTATGATCTAGGTACTTTTTTTATTTAGGTTAGTGAATACTAATAAGCTTGGACATACTAACCACCTCACATATGTTTTTTACTCCAGTATGGAAGTCGGTATATTCAGATGCAAGGTGTTATGTTTGGTTATTAGTGTGCAGGAAATGTGAAATATAAAATTCTGGAGTGGATCTTGAGGAGCGACAGAAGAGCTCTGCCACTCCAATTGCTGAAGTTCCAGCTGGCGTTGATTCTTTCCTTCTGCATGCTTACATCCTGATCTCGCAACCAGAAACCATAACCTCAGACTTACAAATGTTGTTTTTTTTGTGTGTGTGATGCGATCTGAGGTGGCACATTGTTCTTAGTGGTTACCATGGTTGGACCAGGAGGCCATTTTGTGTGTGAAGTTTGCATGTTCTCCCCGCGTTCGTGTAGGTTTTCACCAGGTTTCCTCCAGTTTCTCCCACAGTCCAAAGACATGCTATATACAGTAGTTGAATCAGATAAACTAAATTGGCTGTAGCGTTGGAATGGGAGTTGTGAGGATGTTTCCCAGCACTGAGTGTTGCGGCTGGAAGGGTATCCGCTTTGTAAAACAATTGCCAGGGTAAATGGTAGTTCATTCTGCTTTTGTGACCCCTGATAAATCAGGGACTACGCTGAAAGAAATTAAGTCATGTGATGTGAATTGTACTAAAACAAATTTTACTTAAAAAGCTAAGCACCTCTAATCTTATTTTTAAAATGAGAAATATAATGTTATTATAATGTGAGTCTATGCATACTAAATGTGAGTCTATGCATATTAAAAGAACTATGCCAAAAAAAAAAAGTATTGTAAGATGTGTCACGGTTGCAGGCTATGCGCACTTTCTGGTGTGTCTCTGTTTTTGTCTTATGGTTTTGTTTTGCTCATTCATGTGCGGGGTGTAGCGTTCTGTTTTCATCACATGGTTGCTTATTGACTGTGCTGATTTTTGTCAGCTGTGTCTAATTATCTCTCTGTATATAGGTGCGTGGCAGTCGTTGTATCTTGTCCGTTCGTTATCGCTCATTCTGTGCTCTGTATCTGCCAGGACGCCCTGCTTGTTTTTGGATCTGCCAGCGGTTCTGGAGATCATCATTTCTGGACTCCCTGGATTCCCTTCTGTCTCACGCTTTATTTTTTTCTGTTCATTTTTGTGACTGTCTGTCCTATCTGGTCATTAAACGACCTTGCATTCTGGATCCTCGTATTTGTTTTGTTTTTTTCTATTCAAGAACGTGACAAGATGGTCAAACTATGTTTATTGCCACAGTTTCATTTCGTTTCGACTTTTGGCTCTGATTGTATTCTGTCAATTTGCCACCAATTTTATTAAACATAAAATAGTAAGAATTACAGTAAGATTTAGTTGTTTCCTTGGTACAACACAGCTCTTCATGTGAAACGACTATTTAATCAAATTAATTTTATGTAACTATAATAGCTGTGGCGATGTGGTGGTGCAGTAGCTAGTGCTCTCGCCTCACAGCAAGAAGGTTGCTGGTTCGAGCCTTGGCTGTGTCAGTTGGCGTTTCTGCGTGGAGTTTGCATGTTCTCCCCGCGTTTGTGTGGATTTCCTCTGGGTGCTCCGTTTTCCTCCAAAGACATGTGATATAGGTGATTTGGGTTGGCTAAATTGTCTGTAGTGTACGAGTGTGAATGTGTATGGATGTTTCCCAGAGATGGGTTGCAGCTGCAAGGGCATCTGTTGTGTAAAACATATGCTGGATGAGTTGGTGGTTCATTCCACTGTGGCGACCCCAGATTAATTAAGGGACTAAGCTGAAAAGAAAAAGAATGAATGAATGCAAAATAGCTGCCAATTTAGCTTATTTACGGAGGAAGCCCATGCCAACATGGGAAGAACATGCAAACTCCTTACAGAAATGCCAACTGACCCAGCCAGGACTCGAACCAGCAACCTTCTTGCTGTAAGGTGACAGTGCTAACCACTGAGCCACCCTGTCGCCCATTTTATTTTTACAATTATAAAAAAGTTTCTGTAAAAATTATTTTAAAAATTCTGTTATACATTATTCATTATACTAGAGCTGCACAACTAATATTTAAAGGACACCTATGGTGAAAAATCTACCTTTCAAGCAGTTTGGACAGACATATGTGTAGGTATAGTGTATAGACTGTCATATTGGGGTGATATAAATACACCAAGTCTTTTCTGTTTTCAATTTAACAACATAATTGGACCAATATATTAGGAGCAGTTTTGAGACCGACCGCAACTTGACGTACTGTAGGAGTGAGGTCCCCCACCCACCGAATTGATTGACAGCTGCAAATTAAAATGTCTCCGTAGTAACGTGTATAATCATATCAACAAGACAGGACGTGTGCAAAGCAACCGCGAATAAAAGGTCTGTTCAGTTCGCGAAGGACATTAATCACCATCAGATGTGATCAAGAGTGAGTTTTACAAGTTTAAAATGTTTTAAAACAGTGCATGTGTGTAATGAACAACAGGGGTTTATTTTATCACCACAGCCGCGTGTCAGGACAATTATAAAAGAAGATGCTTTAATCCCGGTTTGTGGACGTTAAATCAGGTTTGTTTTGTACATTAACATAACAGATATCCATACAGCAGTGGATATTGACCTGTATCCTGTCACATTTGCTTGCAAAAAGAGTACAAAGCTAAACGCGCGCGCTGTCTCTATGTGTGTGTGTGTGTATATCTGTGTGTGTGCGTGAACTTTGTAACGACATTGTGTGTGACTCATCGTTGTAACTCCACAACAAATGCATCAAATACTCATTGGTAAAGTACTTACTGTAGTATTTCTCACAAAAGTTATGTGAGATCTGCTTCCTTCACGTCTGTCTGTTGTCTGACGCAGCCAAGAGCGGAGATTGAGGCATGCTTACAGGCATGTGGCAACGGTGGGCAGAAGCACTAGCCTTAAAGGGCACATATTTGACCCCTTTTTTAAATATTTAATATAAATTTTTTGTGTGAGCAGAATTTGTCTGTAAAATTTCAGCTTAAAATACCCATCAGATTATTAATTATAGCTGTCTCAAGTCTTAATATTGTAGCTCTAAACAGCTTTTTGGGGCGCCACGGTGGCGTAGTTAGTAGCACGTTCGACTCACAGAAAGTAGGTCGCTGGATCGAGCCCCGGCTGGGTCAGTTGGCATTTCTGTGTGGAGTTTGCATGTTCTCCCCGTGGTTGCATGGGTTTCCTCCGGGTGCTCCGGTTTCCCCCACAAGTCCAAAGACATGCGGTACAGGTGAATTGGGTAGGCTAAATTGTCCATAGTGTATGAGTGGGAATGTGTGTGTATGGATGTTTCCCAGAGATGGGTTGCGGCTGGAAGGGCATCCGCTGCGTTGCAAAATATGCTGTATAAGTTGGCGGTTGATTCCGTTGTGGTGACCCCGGATTAATAAAGGGACTAAGCCGACAAGAAAATGAATGAACAGCTTTTTGCTGTTTTTGGTACTGGGCCTTTAAGGATAGTCCTCCGCGCCCACCGTTCCCACTTGCCCATCAGCGTGCCTCAATCTCCGCCCTCGGCTGCGTCAGACAGACAGAGGCAACAGGAACAGATGTAAAGGAAGCAGATCTCACTACGTTTGTGAAAAAATACAACAGTAAGAACTTTACCAATGACTGTTTGATGTGTTTGTTGAGGAGTTGCTGTAAGGATATCTGTTATGTTAATGTCCAAAATAAACCTGATTTAATGTCAACAAACCGAGATTGAAGCTGACACACGGCTGTGCTGATGAAGTAAAGCTGAAGTGAATCGCTGTAGTTCATTACAAACATGCAGTTTTAAACACGTGTTAAACTTGTGAAACTCACTCTTGATCACATCTGATGATGATTGATGACCTTCGCGAACTGAACAGATCTTTTTTTCCCGGTTGCTTTGCGCACGTCCTGTCTTGTTGATATGATTATACACATTACTACGGAGACATGTTAATACGCAGCTGTCAATCAATTCAGTGGGCGGGGGGACCGCAGTCCTACGTCAAGTTGTGGTCGGTCTCAAAACCGCTCCAATTGGTCCACCGTTTTTATGCTGTTAAATTGAAAAAAAGGACTGGGTGTGTTTATATCGGCCCAAAATGACCGTCTATACACTATACCTACACATATGTCTGTCCAAACAGCTTAAAAAGTAGATTTTTAAAAATAGGTGCCCTTTAAAGGCCTAGTACACAAAAACAGCAACAGGCTGTTTAGAGCTATCAAATACAAACTACTGAAAGCTATAATCAATAATCTGATGGGTGTTTTGAGCTGAAACTTTACAGACAAAGTCTACTGACACAAAACACGTATATTAAATCTAGAAAAAGGGGTAACCTAGGCGTCCTTTAAAAAATGTTGGTAATTATCAATTCGAAAATTCCTTGTCAACGAATACTGTTGTCGATTAGTTGGGCTGCTCTCATGACTGTGTGTTTATTTGTTATTTATAATTTTTAAATGTCAGAAAAGTCTGCTGTCGCACTTTAGTTTGATGGTCCGTTTGTTGAATTTAAGTTACATTGCAACTAATTCTCATTAGATTATAAGTAGACTGTTAGGTTGGGGTTAGGCATGGGCCGGTATAAGATTCTGACGGTATGATAACCTTAGATAAAAATATCACGGTTTCACGCTTTGACGGGATTGTGATTACTGCTCTAAAATATATTCTTTTTAAATGTCTGGGTAAAAAACAAAACATTTTTTCCCCTATGAACACATTCATTTTCTTTTCGGCTTAGTCCCTTTATTAATCCGGGGTCCCCTATGAACACAATTTATTTTATTTTGAGAAACATTTAAAATATTTTGGGGCAGTAAACATGTCAGGCTAAATAATTACAATGAATCATTTACTTCTGCTGTCTTCATTTGTTTTAAAAACACAGATGCCTTTACAATTTACACCTAAAAATACAAACAAAACAAATCTAAATAAAAAAATCGTTCTCATACCTCAGGAACAGAATAGCAGAAAATTTTTGGCGCTATGAAAACCTTGACTATTCCATACCACGGTATACCTTGAAAACGGTTATCTTCCCATGCCTAGTTGGGGTTAGGGCTAGTGTAAGTTGCAAAGTCTCTTATAGTCAGTTAAATATCTGTTGAATGTAAGTATCAACAGATATTAAGTTGACAGTCTACTAATACTCAAATGGACCATCAAAATAAAGTGTTACCAATTCTGCTGCTTAATATCTTCTTGTCATTGTGCTTATGTCTTAATTTCATAATGTGGATATTATCGGAGTACATGGTATGTCAGATACTAGAGAGCATTTTTGGTCAGAAGATTTAAAGAGAAACTGAAGTATGCAGTGACGTCAAAAAAATCATTGATCCATTCAGACGGAAACTGCAAACTTTGAATGATTATATCTTCTTAATGCTAATTTCCTCTCTGTTTTGGAGCACACTAGATTATAGATACAATTAAGACTAACATACTGACACTAACGTCTAAAAATCTTTATTATGATTTCATCGGGAATTATATCATCATGAACTGACCCCTTAGATCTTAGGTTATTTAAGGTCACCGTGATTTTGTTGTATGTTATATTAAATTGCATTTAAAAAATAATCAAGGTTCATCAGCGTTTAACATTAGTATTAAATCAGTTATTTATCGATAGCTGTATTCATATGCAGCTGAAGGTGCTTTTAGCTGACGGGGAAGACATTAAAATTCAGTCACATGACCGTCAAGGTTACGGCATCCTACAAGAGAGCATGCATGTGTGTCTGCGTCTGTGGGTGTGTTGTACGTGTGTGTGGTGTTTTAGTGAGAGCTGGAGGGGATGGTGTTCAGCCTCGCCGCCGGTCATCTGCCTCAATTCTCTATTATTAATTAGCTGACAGAGAAACTGACCTCGGTTACCTTGCGTTTGTGTGAATGCGTGAATGCTTTGGCGAACGCACCAGCATGCATGTGCTGATATTTGCACTCATAGCACATGGTTGTGATTACATTTGCATATTTGCGTTATTTAAAAAGTAAAGCATGATATTTACGAGCAGTTATATACATCTACTAGACGTACACAGCAATTTCCCAGCGGTGCATTTCTGTGTCAAATGTCTCATAGGAAGCCATCCATCTCTGGTTACACCAGTATGAGAATGTGACCCAGTGCTTGACTTTCTGGGAGGGCCATTATAGGCTATTCATGCATATCAGATGCGTCCATATGCCAGCAGTGTCCTATTATTAAGCTATCAGCACAGGTATCTGGATACGCAGAAGTGAGATGTTAAGTGAACAATACATTAAAGGATTATGCATACATTTAATACAAGACAAGTAGATAATCATTTCCCAGAGATGGGTTGCGGCTGAAAGGGCATCCGCTGCGTAAAACAAATGCCGGATAAGTTGGCGGTTCATTCCGCTTTGGCGACCCCGGATTAATAAAGGGACTAAGCCGAAAAGAAAATGAATGAATGAATGAAGTAGATAATCACGTACTGAAAGAAAGAAATCGCACAAAAAAGACTAAAGCAGAAGTATAATGTTCAATAACAAAAGAATAAATAAATAAGAATGAATAAAATACTTTCTTTTAAAAAAAAATTAATTTAAGAAAAGTCAATTGAGAAATATGAAACTTTCGATAATTCCCTACTAAATGAAGCGTGTAAGGTCAGGTTGTCACGTCCCAAGTCCGTCACTCACCCTCCGAACAGTCACAATCACCTAGACAAGTGGTTCTCAAGCTTTTTTCACCAAGTACCACCTCAGAAAATAATTGTCCCTCCAAGTACCACCATAATAACCGGTATTGAAGTATAGTAGCATAGTAGGCCTAATTAAGCAGCTACAACACTGCACGGTTCAAAAGCGAGGCAGATTCATTCTTCTAATTCAGAATATTTATTATTGTCAGCCACTTAAATAAAAGGTTAAGCCTATTAAAATCAATTTACTGATCACGTCAGTATTATCGTATGCGTCAAAGGGTTAAAAGTGTGTTAATTTTTTTACTTTAAATATTCAGCGATTCCTCCGTGTACCACTAGAAGGAAGCTTGTGTACCACTAGTGGTACGCGTACCACAGTTTGAGAACCACTGACCTAGACCATCTTCCAGCCGTGCACCGTCACCCAGTTATTAGTTCATCACCTGATTCCACTCTGCACACCCTACATAAGCTCCCTTCACCCAGTCAGTCTCCGTCGAGTATCACACATGGACACGATCTACCAAGCCTTCCTGAATCCTCTCCTCGATACCCTCCTGTGCTCTGCAACTGCTCTTCATCATCGTCCTTCACACAGGGAAGTGACTATACCTTACTAGCCTCTGTTTGGATCCCCCTTTCCAAAGACAGGGCTCGAAATTGCGACCGTTTTGGTCGCATATGCGCCTGAAATTGAATCTATGCGACCTCAAAATATATTTGGGAGCATTTGTGTGAGTTCATAAAAATGTTGCGTGCGACTGGTTTTCACTGCAAAATGTTCCCCGCATGCGCAGATTTAGGACACATTCACGCTGAACGCATCTTTGCACTTGAAAGGCAGCGCTCAAGAACTGTTTAAAACTGTTGTCATGTCAACTTGCTGCAGTAAACAAAGACTGCAATGCTTGCCCCGCCTTCGCGCTCTTTTTATTGGCCCACTGCACTAGAACTGATTGCGAATGGATTGGTTAAAATCAGCTGTCAATCACTTAGTCAACGCCTTCTGCCTTCAGATGTAATGTAAAGCACTGAAGATGAGAATGACAACAACACCATCAGATTTTGTTTTAGAAAACACCTAAAGCAACAAATAATGGCACATCTAATTACTGATATTGCGGTGAATGTTAATCCACAATCTACATTTGTCCATTGGCTTCAAGTTCGCTATGAAAATAACTAAATCATTCACTGTAAAGTCTGTGGGACGGAATTTTCAGGTAACTGTCTGCCACATCTACACATTTTAAGCACGAGATGTTCTGTTGAATCCTTCATTTAATCGCTAGATGCTGTCAGCTGTGCAGCCATAAGTAAAAGTTAACACCACGTACACCATCGCAAAAGGGCTTGCATGGACTAAGATTAAACTAATATTGCAGCTCATAAAGAGACCGGTATTGCTATTAAAATTACGTATACAAATAATAATGTATATATCCAAAGCAACTGTGCAATATCAGACATCACCCGTGAGAACACAGCACGTTAACAGATTCATTCATGTCAAGTAGTGCGTGCAGGGCCGGTGAGCGGTCCGCCCATGTATCTTTTGGTCACTCAATTATGTTATAAAAATGTATTTTCTAGTGATGACGGGATTTCGTTGAGACATATTTTCCTCACGCAAGCATATATATATATATATATATTTTTGCTTGTTAGTTTTGATTAGTGTTGATTTCAAATGCAATAAATCTGTTTATATAAAACTTACCAATGGTGTTCATAATTGGTGGGTGCGACTAAATTTTGTCTGGTGCGCCTACATTTTTAAAGTTAGGAGCACCAGTGCTACCAAGCAAAAAAGTTAATTTCGAGCCCTGCAAAGACTGCCTTTGACTGAACCTGATGTTTGTCTTCTCGATGTTACAGTAATAAATATATACTGTTTTCTACATCTGACTCCCTCTCCTTCCTCTGATCATGACACAGGTACACAGAAGTCAAAATCATTCGCGCCCCTGTATGTTTTTCCCCCAACTTCTGTATAAGGGAATGAAGATTTTTTTTCAACACATTTTAAACATAATAGGTTTAAACATTTATTTCTAAGAACTGTTTTCTTTAATTTTTTTTGTCATGATTACAGTAATATTTTACTAGATATTTTAAGCATTCGGGGTGACACGGTGGCGCAGTAGGTAGTGCTGTCGCCTCACAGCAAGAAGGTCGCTGGTTCGAGCCTCGGTTGGGTCAGTTGGCATTTCTGTGTGGAGTTTGCAGGTTCTCCCCATGTTTGCGTGGGTTTCCTCCGTGTGCTCCGGTTTCCCCCACAGTCCAAAGATATGCGGTACAGGTTAATTGGGTAAGCTAAATTGTCCATAGTGTATGTGTGTGAATGAATGCATGGATGTTTCCCAGAGATGGGTTGTGGCTGGAAGGGTATCCGCTGTGTAAAATAAGTGGTGGTTAAGTTGGCGGTTCATTCCGCTGTGGCGACCCCAGATTAATAAAGGGACTAAGCTGAAAAGAAAATGAATGAATAAATTAATTTTAAGCATTCAGCTTAAAGTGCAATTTAAAGGCCTAAATAGGTTAATTAGGTTAACAAGGTAAGTTAGGATAATTAGGATATTATGCACTATTCTACGCCATTTTGTAGTTTGAATTGTGTTAGTAGTGCGTTCACACTGAAAGCTGTAAAAATAATAAGTGCACTTTAATTTCCCGGATGATGCTCTCATTCAACCGGTAAAATGAAGTGTGTAATGATGGACACTTCACACACTCAACGACCGCAGCTTTGCTCACGTAGCGGAAGGGGCTGAGCTATCGGACGCACATGTTTAATTACTTTATTTATTTGGGATTATAAAAGCAAAGTTCTCCTACGAGAGTGATTATACCGCCTCCTGATGGTGAATGTGGTTATACTTATGGCAGGTATTATTTGGTAATTTGGTCATTTATTTCATTAATTTGGCGTCATCAGGGAAACGTTTTGAATTTCCTCTTTAGTAAAAAAAACATTATTGTTCCATTTGGGACGACACTGCATACATATACTGTGCTGTTGAGTGTGTAAGTGCATAAGTGCATAGTGTTTAGTGTGCCATTTGGGACTCAGCTGTTGTATAATATGTATAATGATTTGTTCTGTAGACATTTGGGGAAAAATATTGCTTAAGGGGGCTAATAATATTGAACTTAAAATGTTTTTTTAAAGGGCACCTATTTTACCCCATTTTACAAGATGCAACAAAAGCCTTGGATGTCTCCAAAATGTAAAGTTTCAGTACTCATCTGATCTTTTATTATAGGCTCCAGGATCTGCACATTTTGGTGTCTGAATACAGTGTAGCTGTTTTAAATGCAAATGAGCTGCTTTTCCCTGCCCACCGTTACCACGTACCACATTACCATCACATATACAGCAGTCAGTGATAGAGACAGACTCAGATGAAGTTGAAAAACAGCTCATTAGTCAAAAAAAACGTTTATTTCATGTATTTGTGCTGGAGTTTATTCAAGCCTCTCTGAAATGATGAGTCACACACAAATGTTGTTTGCAGTACACACTCTCACACACACACACACACACACACACACACAGACACACACACACACACACACACAGACACACACACACACATTAGTGCAGGGTTATTCAATTAGTTTGTCTTGGGGGCAAGTTCATGAAAAGCATCCCAAGCGAAGGGCCGGAGAGGTATGACTTGTAATATGAGCATATGTTGCATTTTTGCTCCTTAAGACACCCACGTTGGCTTTTTCTACATTAAAATGTTAATATGTTGTATTTTGACACTACATAATATCACTGCATTTTACAATGTGGCTTTTTTTTTAACAAACCTTCAGATGTTTTATTTCAAAGCACAACAAAAGCAGTGCATTGCTTAAGTAGGCTTCTTCTACATGCAAACACATTCATATGTTTTGAACTGCAAAATAATTATGGATGCAACAATTATAGATGTTGGCTGTATGATTATAGTCTGAAGAATAATCATGGTTTCACGGTGATCGCGTCTAATGTAAATTTAAGCTTTATATTAGGTAGGCCTGAGTAATTAGATAAACGGTTGTCATCATCTGTGTTCATGCACTTTCATAAATAAAGGTACAGGAGCTGTCACTGGGGCAGTACCTTCTTCGAAAGGTGCATATTTGTATCTGAAGGGTCTGTAATGGTACCTTAAAGGTATTTTTTAGGCACTTTTGGGTACGAATATGCACCTTGGAGGTGCCACTGTGGACTCTTTGGGTACATGCACCTTTTGAAAAGGTACTACCCTAGTGACAGCTCCTGTACCTTTATTTATGACAGTGTACATACATAATCATTTTAATATTAATTCGTCTAACATCTCTTTTGTTTACATTGCACTGAAAGCCACGATATAACCTCTCCGCAATGTTTTCTAATGCATGCGCCCGGAAAGCCGCTAGTGCGTCGTTCCGCTTGCGCACGCACATTGGCGTATTTTACATTAGAAATAACAAACATGCGAGCGGAAAGGACGTGATAGTGGAACGGCCCGCCGCTATAGCTAATCCAGTGTGCGTGTGTATTGGCATCGGCGTACAAGCTCGGAACTTTAAACTAGCGCACAGGTGGCATAACTGTTTAATTGCAGCAGTTTCGTTCTGTGCAACAGAAACGCGCAATTGAGAAGCTTTTATGATTAATTAAATGTGATGAATTAAAGCGCAGTGAAATCGACGAATCATTGCATCCCTTACAATGAAATCAGTGCATTGCACAAAAGGCCTTTTCTACAAAAATATCCAAATGTTTTCGGCTGCCCGCTGCACTTGCTTAATGTCAGGTGACTCACGCTCTGCGCAGCCTTCAACTGCAGCCCGTGCTGTATTGAACAGTCCCACATCACTTCATAACTATAGCGGCTGTTTTTCGACTGAACTAAATTTATTTCTACGGTCTTGTTCAAACTAATTGGAGGGCCAGAACAAATTGTCTTGGGGGCCGGGTTTGGCCCGCGGGCCGCCAATTGAATAGCCCTGCATTAGTGTGTACTGACACCATGCGGCCGTGATGATTGTAGCGATTAAATAGAGATTTTACTGCCTTTATTGCAAACATGCTCTGTTTTAAAAAGGTTTTAAACTTATAAACATAAAAATCACAGATAGTTGTAACATATGTTTTAATCTCTGTATATTTGCAAATAAAATGTTCTGTGGACATGTGTATACATGTTTTTGTAGAAACATGGCACCTGTCGATCAATCAAGTGGACGGAGAAAATCGCACTCCTACGTCACGTTGCGGTGGGCCTCAAAAACACTGGGATTCGGGTCCTATTTTAACATCAGGAAATAAAAATAAAAAACAACAAGTCTGGGTTTCTGTCACTCCATTATGACTGTGGACACACTACCTACACACAGTTCTGTCCAAACAGCGTACAAAAGTTGATTTTGGTCATAGGTGCCCTTTAAAAAATAAAAACTGCTTTTATTTTAGACAAATAAATAAATATAATAATAAAAAAAACCTCTGTTAAATATTATTTGGGAAATATTTGAAAAAGATGGACTGCAGGGCTAATACATTTATCCTTAACTGTATATACATAAGAAAAACCAAGCCATTTTAGCACCTTCCTTTTGTCTTGTATTCTGGTATTATTTCTATAGCAGCTGAGCACATTCTCCTTTTAGTTTGACTATGATGGATCCTGATGGTTTCATTGGCTTCATCAAAATTTAATTACATTGCTAAAAAACAACAACTGCAAAATATAGATTTATTTTAATTAAATTAAATAAATTTTTTTAATGAAAATTGATTTTAAAGTTGCATCATGCTAGATTTTTTGTACTAATATCTTTGAAGAAGTCACTCTTCAATATTCCCAATGAATATTTTAGTGGATCATCCTGTTTCATCCAAATATAATTCAATATTCTAACATACAACACGTTAAAATAAATATTGTTCATAGCTAAAAAAACAAAACAAGAAAAAACAAAACAAAACAGGGATTTCTAGTTGTTGACATGGGATAGGGTAGTTGATGGTTGGTTTGTATCCTCTGTTATTTGCCCTTGAGAAGAAAGCTCGGTGGGAGGTGGAGGATGGAGCCCAGAGCTGAGCTACAGATGTTGAAAAGCAGCTTGTGTGTGTTCGTGTGTGTGCTTGCGAGAGAGACAGATCGAGAGACCCTCTCATACCTACCGTAACAGACGCGATGCTGTTTATATCGCACTGCGAGTTGGTCTGAATCAACTCCATTAAGCAAGCTGTGTGATCATGCTGTGCTGTGCCCAGAACTGCTGATATATGTCCCCATTCTTTGTAAACATTACGTGACAACATTCCCTCAGGTAGGCAGCAAAGTAAGTGCATGAAATATTTAATTTTGAGCTGAAATAAACGTGTCTCCAAAGGTAAACATGTGTACACATTTAAAGTCACAGTTTGCACATACAGTTAAAGTCAGAATTATTAGCCCCCCTGAATTATTAGCCCCCCTGTTTATTTTTCTTCTCAATTTCTGTTTAACTGAGAGAAGATTTTTTTTCAACACATTTCTAAACATAATAATTTTAATACCTCATCTCTAATAACTGATTTATTTATTTTTTTATTTAACCTGGTTAATTAGATTAACTATGCAGAATAGAATAATTAGGCAAGTCATTGTATAATGATGGTTTGTTCTGTAGACTATCAAGAAAAAATAGCTTAAAGGGGCTAATAATTTTGACCTTTAAATGGTCTTAAAAAAAAATAAAAACTGCTTTTATTCAAGCCGAAATAAAACAAATCAGACTTTCTCCAAAAGAAAAAAATATTATCTGACATACTGTGAACATTTCCTTGCTCTGTTAAACATCATTTGGGAAATATTTTTAAAAATAATTAAAAAAAAAAATCGAAAGGGGGCTAATAATTCTGACTTCAACTGTACATCAGTCTCTTCAGGATTTTGCAGGACTGTTTTCCACATTTTATTTTGTCGTGGAATGTTTATTTTTGCAAATATCACTTTACATTTTTGATTTTTTAATCTTAAACTGATTTTCTTAAAATATGCAGCAATATTTGTGGCATTTGTAGTGTTAATATGCAAGAAAAATATATATTACAGCAGTCTTTTGCATTTTTTATACCTCTAGAAACATTGGGTTCTGTATCTTATAAAAGAACACATAACTTAATTTCAGTATTTCAAATGTAACCAAATAACAATGAAACATTACCTTAATTAACATTAACATTAACTTAATTAACTTAAAATATAATATTATAATATTCATTCATTCATTTTCTTGTAGGCTTAGTCCCTTTATTAATCCGGGGTCACCACAGCGGAATCAACCGCCAACTTATCCAGCATATTTTTTACGCTGCGGATGCCCTTCCAGCCGCAACCCATCTCTGGGAAACACACACACATTCCCACTCATACACTACGGACAATTTAACCTACCCAATTCACCTATACCACATGTCTTTGGACTTGTGGGGGAAACCGGAGCACCCGGAGGAAACCCACGCAACCACAGGGAGAACATGCAAACTCCACACAGAAATGCCAACTGACCCAGCCGGGGCTCGAACCAGCGACCTTCTTCCTGTGAGGCGAACGTGCTACTCACTACGCCACTGTGGCGCCCCAATATAATAATAAGTAAATAAAAATATTTTGTCAATAAAAAAAATAATGTAGTTTTAATTAGATCGTAATCATCCAATAATAAATTTTTTTTTTTTTTTAATATTCCATTAATATTTAATTATTTAATATTCCACTGAACCCTTGAAAAAGAACGTGTACTAGAACTTGAACTATAGCAGTGTTTCCCAACCCTGTTCCCTAAGGCACACCAACAGTACACTCTTTTAACCTCTCCATATCAAACACACCTGAATCAACTCATCAGAACATATAGTAGGAAGAGACTCCAAAAACCTGAAGTTAATGGATTAGATAAGGGAGACATCCAAAATATGTACTGCTAGCTTGTCTCTAAGAGCAGGGTTGGAAAACACTGTTCTATAGCATAGATCCAGGCTCAGCTCTTGTTTTTGGTTTGTTGCGTTTGAAAGGACAAATACACAATTAAATGATGTCCTTGTGAGTATTTACACACAGTAAACGCAGATATGTCTCAAGTTAACATAAAAAGAAATAAATAATTGTTTTTTTTTTGCTGGAAGTTTTACAGTACATTGATGTATATACATTTTGAATTGATATTACTTTGACATTATTTTTGGTTGTATCACGTTATAAGAAAACAGTGTCGTAAAGGTCTTTCAGTCCAGGACATGATGCATTTTAAATTCATGAGATTTTAATTGGCCTTTTTTTGTGTCCTTTTGGAGCTCAGGTCCCTATATTTTTTGAAAAAACAGCAGCCAAGACATTCTGCAAAATATCTTCTTCTGTGTTCCATAGAAAACACATTTAATGTTAACTATTAATTGAAATGTCAATGTTTAATTCTCTCTTAAACTCCCCAAACAGCACTTTACAATAGTTTAGCATAACCCCGTCCAAAGTAAACCAAGACTGATGTTTTAACCCTGAAATGTCTGCATGTGAGCATACATGATTGCCCCGGGCAGGTGTACGCTGGTCACGCTCCTGAGGCTGTATACCCTCTGTATACTTGTTTACTACAGGTGTTCAAAATAATTAATGGAGGCGGACAGAGACTGGACACATTTGGAAACCAATGAGTAGGCCCACACGGAATCTGCACACACAGAATTCCGCAGATTTCCGCAGATTTTTAGCCCATCATTGATTCTGTTTATTTACTTGGGTAAATGTGTGTAAATGTATATTTATTTAATTTTTAAATTAATTTCAGTAATAATATTGACTAATATGAAAATATTCATATGATTTATTTACAATATAGTTTGTAAAGTAATATTTTCTGTCTTTTAGTTGAGATTTTATTTGAGAGACTTGCTTTGTTTACCAAATAAAGTGGATCTTATTGAATTTGCATTGTAAACATTAAATAAAAGTTAAGAAGGTATTACTTTTTATTTCAAAAATTAAGTTTTTAGTTGTGATACTCCCAAAATCATTCCGCATAAATCCGCAGGTTTTTAACAAAATACTCCGCAGAAACAGCAAAAAATGTCCGCAGATTCTGTCTGGCCCTACCAATGAGTAACAGCGACTGAAAAAGATGGAAAGACGCAGCTAGCTGCACTCACCCATCTTTCATCTGAATGGACACTACTGTAGGTAGTAAATACTGTACTGTCACCATAAATCAATTTTGCTGTGTGATATATTGCCACAGAAATGATTGTGATAAGTCATCTTATTAGGCCTGTCACAGGCCTGTGGGGGGGACAGAGGGGACATGTCCCCTTCCATCCAAGGGTTGTCCCCTCCTCCCCCCCCAAAAAAAAGTAAAAAAAAAATTGCACTCTGTATTGTGAAAAATATTTTTATCTATACCTAAAACAATTACATAGGTAGAAAATAAAATGCATTTCGCATTTAAAATGCGTTTAGAAACTGTTGAGTTCCCCCTCCTCTTCCTGACAGTGGTTTGGTCCACTTTTCCGGGTTCATCTCTCTGACTATGCGCACACACACAAGTCAGGTGTGTGGCTGCGGCTCGGTTCTTTATTCTCGGTTCTTTATTAGGAGGGCACTTTATTTAATTTAAATAAAGCCACTATCTTTAATGTTGTTGATACAGACTCATTCATCAATTATTTGCGGCAAAAATGTTGATTACCGATGTATTTTCCATCTGTCTGCTATATTAGCGATTGAAATATTAGTTCTAGTTAACGTTAGCGTTAGCTTCTTGCAAAGTGCAACATTCTAATGTCACAATGATAAAATACTAATACTAATAATACTAATAATAAAATACTAATGTCAATCACAGGCAAAGGAGAAGGAAAATATTGAGGGACAGCAGAGCAGGGTCATTCAGATGTAAAGTGTCAGGTAAGGGGGTGAAGGCATAATGACATAATGTTTATTTAGATGAGCAGTTTCTTTAATGTTTTTAGTGTTGTGGCTCTTTAGCAGATGAACATCACAGGCTTACCAGTTTACAGTATGATCTGTCCAGTTATTATGAGTGTAGAAAACATATTTTTACTGAATTTCTCTGCTTCTCTGCTGACTGAACACAACATAAATAATCTGAAGAAAAATCAGCTGTCATTGAACCTGAGAAAAACTTTGAAGATACCCATAATGACACAGTCTCCATGCTGCAATAATAATAATAGAGCCAGAGTGTTTAACTGTGAGGACATATCTTTAGAAGTAAAATTTGACTGTAATATTTGTGTCCCCCTCAAAAAAATCGCTCAAGGGAAATTCTATTTCATTTATTGTCCCCCCCCTTGTATTAAATGAGATTTACGCCCTTGATTTCAATGCCTTATTATTAAATTGTTAAAATGAGTATAATTAAATTAAATATTCTTAAGAATAAAAGATTATGTATTCTCTGTAAGAGTGTACATTGTGATGATATTATATTGTCATTTTGGCATTACAAATGGCCTAAAATGGTCTTAAAATGACAATTATATTGTTTATCGCAACTTATTTTGGTGCAATATATCGCACAACAAAAATAGATATTGTGACAGGCTTAGATCTTATTGTCATTTTAAGAACATATTAACAATTATGCAGCATAGTTATAATGCAAAAAGGCACAAAATGTTTCATTTAGAAGATTATTTAGATTATGTTTAATATTGTTTAAAAATTAGATGTCCTAATATAATCTTTAATTGCAGTAATATAGAATGTAAAATGGCTTTAATGTTATTTACGAATGTGCAACGAGATCAGTTGTTGAAGACATTATTTATTATGTAAAAAGGATTAGCGATATACACACTCCAAAAAGAAGAAGATGTTTGCTGTTTGTTCAAACTACTTATTTCAAGAGTTCACACTTAGCTAATGATTGATTATAAAGCTTGTTTGGCATGCTGTCCCCGGAGAGAGCCCTGAGCTCATAAGATCCTCGAGCCCAGGGCTCCCCCCCTTTCGCAAGGCGAGAGGAGTAGATCTCGAGATATCCCCTGCTGTAGTAGCTAATAAACAGAGAGTGATTGCTATGAAAAGATAACTATTTACTAGGAGCATGTCTATGGTGCTGATTTGGATTAGTCAATTAACTTAAGTTGCATGTTTTTGGACGGTGAGAGGAAACCTGGGGGAAACCCATGTGAGCACGAGGAGAACGTGTAAACTCCTCACAGAAACATCAGCTGGCTTGGTAAGGACTTGAACCAGTGACGTTCTTGCTGTGAGGCAACAGTGCTAACCACTGGGCCACCTATCTAGGAAAGGTGGAGGAGTAGGGGTGGAAGGGGGGATTCTTCAAAACGAAGATGGCTGTGATATGGAACTTAGGGTATATATAGTGGCTTAGGACTCATCTGATTGGTTAATCATAAATTGAATAATGCAGGACCAGCTGCGAGCAATCATCTGCACGTGATCCTCTCAAAAATAGTTTATAAATAAACTTCACTTAAAATGAATTGAAACAACAGGATTCATGATTTATTGGGGTGGGGGTGGGGGGAGACAACTTAATTGTTTTATGTTCAGTCCACTTAAATTTGTAAAAGCTAAAACGTTAACTTAATTCCTTTATGTTGTCCCACCACAAATCGATTGTGTGGAACCCAACATTTTTAACAAAAATTACTTTTGCCGCTAGTTCTATTTTCTTATGTAAAATTAGTTGAAACAGCACAACTTTTGAGCTTTTTTTTGGGACAACTTAATTGTTTCATGTTCAGTCCACTTACATTTATAAAAATGATTAAGTTAACTTAATCGATTTGTGTTGGGACAACGTGAAGGAATTAACCAGCATTTTTCTTTTTACCTGATATATTTATTAACATTTTGTACAGATCCAATATCATATGCGTACAGAAATAAGTAATGCGCTGTTCTGCTTTTTCACAACCAAGAACTAATGACCATAAAACAATATAGTTAATAAATAACTAATAAACTAAATAAATAAATAAATAAATAATAATAAAAACTAATAATGGGCGACACAGTGGTGCAGGAGGTAGTGCTGTCACCTCACAGCAAGAAGGTCGCTGGTTCGAGCCCCGGTTGGCATTTCTGTGTGGAGTTTGCATGTTCTCCCTGTGTTCGCGTGGGTTTCCTCTGGGTGCTCCAGTTTCCGATTTTTGCAATAATGTGGTGAAAGCAACAACATTTAGGTTTGTTGAAGGCTAATTTGGCCCAAAAGGAATTCCGAACAGTGCTGTTAGAGGGTTTGGAGCAGCTGATATGTTAGACCAGCATTTTTACAGCCTATAATGCCTAACCAAAAATGATTGAGCTCTTGCCATTGTACAGCAGTCTGCATTATATTTGTGACAGCAGTCGATCGATGTGACAGGCCTGTACTAGTGTATTGAATATATGTACGCATGTCTCTTTAAAACCTTCATGTGCAGGACATTCGAGAGGCTGTAGATGAGGATTAGGTGACTACAACATTTGCGTGCTGGTTGGTAGTTTGCCAGCGTTCACGTATGAGCGTGTGTGACTGACTGACATGATTGCTCATGCAAGGGGGGGGAGGGTGGACATTGTGTCTCGTTTAAACCACGTGATCTAATCAGATGGAAGCTCTCTCTCTCTCTCTCTCTCTCTCTCTCTCTCTCTCTCTCTCTCTCTGTCTCTCTCTCTCTCAGCCAGGCACGAGTCCTTCTGTAAGCCATGTGCACTCGCATGCACTCATTTCTAATGTAATCCTTAATCTGCGCTGCCTCCTGATGCTCTTACTCTAATAGTATCAATGAGTCGGACTGTGTGTGTGTGTGTGTGCGTGTGTGTGTGTGTGTGTGTGTGTTGGTAGTTTGGGTTGTCAGTTTTAGCACAGTGCATGGATCATGTTCACACAATGCATGCTTGCCAGTCAAGTGTTTGGGGTAGATTGTGATCCCTCTGTGTGTGTGTGTGTGTGTGTGTGTGTGTGTGTGTGTGTGTGTGTGT
>CAIGQQ010001431.1:319490-335269 GCA_903798035.1 Danio albolineatus | reverse complement strand
TGTGTGTGTGTGTGTGTGTGTGTGTGTGTGTGTGTGTGTGTGTGTGTGTTAAAAACTGGAGCTTCAGTTGCTTCGAGATTAAATGTAGGGGGTTTTATACCTTCTATATAAGCCCCTCTGGGTACACTCAGCTTGTTAGCGTTTTGTCAAAGGCCTTGGCAGCTCTCCACCTAACGCGATTGAACTATTGCAGAGTAAAACCTCGTCTGGAGACAGAAATCACTGGCCACTGAAATACCGTCAGACACTCGTGAGACGCTTGTATAGTGGAAACAGTGAAATATCTGCGCATTATTCCTCACTAGTTTTAGCAAGTGGATTGATTTATACTGTATAAATCTTCATGCAGGTAGTAAGCTTTGGTGTTGTTAGTGTTTGTGTTTAGTGTTGTGTAGAATTAGAACTGCTTCTTCATTCATGTCAGTATAAAAAAGTACCATATTTGAAGGAATTATTCATTTAAAACTTAAGAAATGTTTTAAATGCATCGCTCTCTTTTTCCTAATTGAGAAAATCTTGCTATAATTCCTAATTAATACATGAAAATCTGTTTAGAAAATGTGATAGGGATTCTCAGATCTCAATATTAATGTATTGTTTATTAAAAATACATTCATTCATTCACCAAGGTCTTACTCCCCATTCACACAGGGCGTCAGCGTCAACGCTTCCCATTCACTTTGAATGGGTGACGTCAGGCGTTGGGGAACTGCATTGTGGATCTGTCGGCGCCGCTTCAGTGGCGTTGCTCGCTGCAGGAGTTGGGACTTTCTCAACTTTTCAAGCGCCAACGGAAGCTTCAGACAATCAGATCGCTTTATGCACCAGCCCAGACAGTAGCCGATTGTTGATTGATTTCATTGGCTGATGCTGCTATGACGATTGCGTCAACCCCAACTTCAGACACTTCCCCAACTTCCATCTGTCAAGCGTTGACGCTGAAGCCTCGTGTGAATGGGGCGTTAGTCCCTTTATTCATCAGGGGTCACCACAGTGGAATGAACCGCCAACTTATCCAGCATATATTTTACACAGCGGATGCTCTACCAAGTACGGGGAAACTCCCATACACACTCATTCACACACGTACACTATAGGCAATTTAGTTTATTCAATTCACCTATCGCGCATGTCTTAGGGCTGTGGGGGGAACCGGAGCACCCGGACGAAACCCATGCAAATACAGGGAGAACATGCAAACTCCACACAGAAATGCTACCTAATCCACCCAGGACTCGAACCAGCGATCTTCTTGCTGTGAGGCGACAGTGCTAACGACTGGGCCACCGTGTCGCTCCCATTGTGTCAAAAATACATCACAGAAATAAATATTTGTTTTAAAATCGAATAAGTAGTACTGAGAAAAACACTGTTGTTTTTTTGTTTTGAGTCATCAAGGCTGATTTGTTGGGCGATGCTGTCATTTGTTTATTATCAACAGCATTATGGGATATTTATTTAGACAAAACACAAACAGACAGGACAGAAACCTATAGTAGAAATATAATTTGGGCTTTAGCTAAGCTACTATTTTAGTAATCGAGTACTCTATGGATAATTTCATTAATTAATCCAGCAAATGTACAAAACTTTTTTTCTCACTAAGGAATGTTTCAACATAAACTCCTTCTGAAAACGTAGCCCTGTGTACATTTCTGGAGATCATGAATTATGGAGTCAGAAGAACATATGGCTACATTTCAACTTTAAAACGAATTCTACGGGGCGGTATGATGCTGTTCCTTTTCATGTTTCCAGCTGACCGCTTACCCTATATATATTGCTTTTCCATTGTTACCAGTTTGTCCGGTAGTTCGACACATATGCCGGCAGACTTGAGATGCAGGGTGGAGTTGATCATTATGACAGGGTTCGAGTCTGGCGAGGAATAGCTCCAGAAAGCAGATAAGACGAAAACATTCATTCATTTTCTTTTTGGTTTAGTCTCTATTAATCTAGGGGTCGCCACAGCAGAATGAACCGCCAACTTATCCAGCACATGTTTTGCACAGCGGATGCCCTTCCAGCTGCAACCCATCACTGGTAAACATCCATACACACCCATTCACACATATACACTACAGACAACTTTAGCTTACCCAGGTCAATCAGTGCTTTTGAAAACACTGTCGGTTGGGTTTAGGCAGTGCTTGATTTTTGAATTGAGAGGTCCTGGAACAGATCGGGGTAACAGATTCAGCATGTTATCAGGGGATGGAGAGGAGTTGCTGATGAAAGTAAAGAGTGTGGCGGGGGGTGTGGGTGTCGTGGAGGAAAGTGAAGAAGGTTGGGGAGTCGCAGAAGAAAGTGAAAGTGAACAGCGGATGGGGGGAGGAGGGCGATTGAGGACGGGGATCGGTAAAATAAGGTGCTGGCTCAGATTTCAGAGGTGCTGGATCCGGATCCAGCGTGTTCCAGCACAAATTAAACCCTGGGTTTAGGGAAGGAGGAGGGTGGGTTAGTGAATTGTCAGTCAATCAGTTAGTCAGTCAGTCAGTCGACAGCAGGATTTGACACTCATGAGAGAAATTTGAGATCTCAAAAAGTTTCCACAGCGGCTTCTGGTGGATTCACAAAAAAATTAGCTCCTGGGACTTCAGAAATGTACTTGAGGTGTGTTTTTAGAATGAGCCTAGGTTGCAACAATACTTAACATACAAGAGAAAATAAGACAGCTTAAAATAAACAGCTAAAACCTAAAAATAGCAATAGTGCTACTGTATATGTCAATGCACTGCCACAAGGCTATTGGCACTGGTTGTCTTTGCCATATTTAAACTAATTATTCATGTAAAACGTAATAAATGTTTTGTATGCAGTGCCCTCTGTTTCCTAATAAATAAAATCTTGTTTCGCATTTCGCATTTAAAATGCGTTTAGAAACTATTGAGTTCCCCCTCCTCTTTCTCACAGTGGTTTGGTCCACTGCTTTTCCCGGTTCATCTCCGACTATGTGCAGCGCACATACACAAGTCAGGTGTGTGTGGCCTGACTCCTCGAATCAGTTCTAGATGCTCGCCAGTGAGGAGGGTACTTTATTCACTGTAAATAAAGCGATTCTCTTTAAGGTTGTTGATACAGACTCATTCATAAATTATTTGCGGTAAAAAATGCTGATTACCGATGTATTTTCCATGTGTCTGCTATATTAGTGATTGAAATATTACCCATCTAGTTAACGTGTTAATTTGTTGCAAAGTGCACTGCAGCTAACCTGCCAAATTTGCCATGCAATCTTTTATTTGTGACGAGTTGGCATAATGTTTACAACATAAACGGCCACAATTAGCATATTTTGTAGCTGTGCTTTGCTAAACGAGCACTGTACTACGTCTGAACTCACCCCACTGTATTTCTGTATCAATTTCCATTCTGTTCGTACATGACAATTAACTCAAAACAACAACTAACCTTTTTTTTTAATTCCTTGTTTTTATTGTTTTGATTATTTTTATAGTTTTATGTACTTCGTGTAAAGCACTTTGAATTACCATTGTGTTTAATCTTGCCTTGCAGTGACTAAAGTGACAGAGAAAAGGAAAGTGGACATAAGATCATTTTTCAGCGCACTTAAACACCAATAAATACAAAAAGTTCACATATTAAGGCAATTTGGCTTTAAGAATGGATGATTATGTAAATACAAATGTCACAATATCACTCACAGGCAAAAGAGAAGGAAAATGTTGAGGCAGAGCAGGGTCAGTCAGATGTACAGTGTCAGGTGAGGGGGTGAAGGGATAATGACAGTTTTTATTTGGATGAGCAGTTTCTTTAATGTTTTTAGTGTTGTGGCTGTTCAGTTCAGCAGATGAACATCACAGGCTCACCTATTTACAGTATGATCCGTCCATTTAACAAGTGTAATGCAAACAAGTGAGTTATTATGAGTTTAGAAAACATCTCTCCTGCATTTCTTCTGCTTCTGGAGTCAGTGTTGACCGTACACATCTGCTGTCATTGAACCTGAGTCTCCATGCTGAAATATTAATGATAGAGTCAAAGTTTTTAACTGGGGACATATCTTTAGAAGCACAGTTTGACTGTATTATTTGTGTCCCCCTCAAAAAATTACTCAAGGGAAATTTTTATATTTATTGTCCCCCCCTAGTGTTAAATGAGATTTATGCCCTTGATCAGGGGTCACCACAGCGGAATGAACTGCCATCCATTCCAACATATTTTTTACACAGCGGATGCCCTTCCAGCCGCTACCCAGTATTGGAAATGACCATAGACTCTCATATACACACACGCAATCATACACTTTGGCCAATTTTGTTTACACTATTCACCTATAGCGCATGTCTTCGCACTGTGAGGCGACAGTGCTAACCACTCAGCCACCGTGTCACCTTTTGATTGGTTTTAGGCTGTGGCATTAATTAAACTCCAACATCATTTTCACATCATGACTTCTATGCAGCGTCAAAGTCTAACATCAGTCTTTGGTTGGTTTTTTGTTGAGTAATTCCATAACTAAAATTCAGCATCACTTTAATGTCATAATGTGAAAAGCTAACATCATAGCCGTTGATCTTTGGTTGATTTTATGTTGTGTTGTGTTGAAAATTCATCCTAATGTTGAAATCTGACATTGAGTTCTGACATCAACCCGATTTTACATCCAACCTAAATTCAAAATTAGTCTGACATTGGAGTCCAACATCAATTTTACGTCTGTGTGACGTCCGGTGCCTACTGGGATGACACTAAAGAATGGAGTAATTTATAGTATTTACTAGGGCTCCATGAAATTGGTTAAATCTGATATTGCGATATTTCATTTGCATTTCATTTTCATCTGCAGTAAATGTTGCGTTATGAATACAGTTTCACAAGACAGTTAGAATAGCTTTATTTGATGGCTTTCTGGGCAGTCTGACAGTATTCAGGTATTTTCACATCACAATTAAAATGCTTTTCTTACTTTGTTTTGTCTTGTTTCTAGTCTAAATATATAAAAACTAAATAAGAATAATAATTAAGAGGTTTTTTTTGCTTGTTTTAAGGGAATTATCTGCCAGTAATAATCATTTATCTGAAATAATCTTGTTTTTACTGTGAAATGTAGATATTTGGACTAGAAACAAGAAGTAAGAAATGTTTTTTGCATAAATCATATAAATTCCATATAATACAGTGATTAATTATAATTCTGTAGCTCCTGGTCAAATATAATTCAGACTGGACATTGCATATCTTTGTGATGTGACTGTTGCGGATGCACACATTGCGATATCGATGCTGAGGCGATATATTGTGCAGCCCTAGTATTTATAAAAGTAGCATTAGTGTTTATAAAAACAAAAACAAAAAAGTTAGTTATGTTGTAATATGTCTTTATATTAATCTTTATACTGTATAGACCATTTTGAGGGATGAAAACAACACTGTAAAAAAGGAAAAGTTGGGTCAACTTAAAAATGTTAAGTTTTTTTATTTGATTCAACTTAAATCGAGTAAAAAGCAGTACTTGGGTTAAAATTTGAGTCAACTCAAGCAGCCTTACAAAGTTAAGTTGAGTCAACTTTTTTTATACAGTGAATAACAATGCTCCTGATGTATTTTCCTTCTTTTACATTTGTCATTTTCGTAGCTTCTGAGAATCCAAAAAGGTCTAGATATTGATAAATTGCCTTTTGTTAAACTGTAAATAAAATGTTGGGTTCCACACAATTATTTAATGTTGTACCAACACAAATTTTTACAAATTTTTTACAAATTTTTACAAAAACCACTTTTACAAATTTAGGTGGATTGAAAATAAAAAATAAGTTTTTGTTTCAACCCATTTTAATTAGAACAAGCAGCAAAAGTCATTTTTGAGTGTACATACTACAAAGGATCTCTTGTTACATTCAGAGAATTAATATTATTACGTAACTCGCATTACTTGTAATTTGTTACCCCAAACACTGGTAATGAAATCGTTCGACAACCAGTAGGAAATGTTCATGGGCCAATAACATCACCACATTGAAACGGTCCGTATACCTGTATAATCAATTAAATGCAGTCTCTCTGAGAATAAGAGACGTTTCAATTACAAAACTACCCAACCCAGGCTCATTCTGATTACGCACCCCATATACATTTCTGAAAAGAGCAAAATACGTCCCAGGAGGTACGTTTTTTTGCAGTTTTTGTTTATGCTTTTTGAGATCTCAAATTTCTCTCGCCAGTGCCATTTGTGCCTGCTGTTCTCACGTAAATCCACCAGAGGCCACTGTCAACTGACTGACTGACTGAACGACCTACCGATCTCCCCAAACCCTCTTCCCTAAACCCAACCAATACTGTTTTAAAAAATCACTGATTGACCCGCCCATCCATGTCTCTAAACCCAACCGACAGTGTTTTAAAAAACAATGCAGAAAAAAACAAACAGATTTTTACCATGTTTTCAGATTTTACCACATTCTCACCCTGTTATTTACCTGTTTATTTTACTTTTTAGCTTTTGTTTTTGTCTTACCTGCTTTCTGGAACCGTTCTTTGCCAGACTCAAACCCCATGGTCAGAGTCAAGTGCACTCTGCGTCTCAAGTCCACCGACATACATGGCGAGCTACCAGACAAACTGGTAACCACAGAAAAGCTGTCCATACGGTGGTAAGCGGGTAAGCGCGAAAAGGAACGCCGTCATGCCACACCGTAAAGACGAAATGCAGCCATACGTACTTCTGGCTACATAATTCGTGATCTCCAGAAATGTACATAGGGCTACGTTTTTAGAAGGAGCCTATGTTGAAAAAACAAATAACCGTTTGATTGATAATGACATCATTAATAACATTAACCAAAGTCAACAATAAAATGCTTGTTATATAACCATATTATCTGTGTGTGTGTGTGTGTCAGGATGAACCCACACATACATTATGTTCACCTTAAGCATGCTTCATATATGTTGACATTAAGCAGTCATGCGTGTTTGAGCCCATTAGAGTGATGCTGATTCTGGATGACAGGCGTCTCGTTCTTACTGGATTGACAGCGATCAGAGGCTTCCCTCTTCCCAGAACCACCCCATCGCTCTGGCAGGGAATCCCCACTCTTCCTATAGTACACGCTACAATCACCATCTCATTCATTATCCCAAAGCCGATTATCGGACTCATCTTGACACATGGCCTGACATACAAACACGCAGCGGCAGTGTAAATGCCCTCTCTTTGCTGAGTGCTCTTAGACTGTCTGTGAGAGGGGATATGAGTGTCTTGAGATTAGAAAAAAAGGGTTCTTTTGAGTCCCATTAACTCATGATCAATTGCAGGAGGGTTTATGTATCAATTTAATGAGATTTTAGCATCTATATTTTATTCTCATAGAAATTCTATAGAAGTGCTGCTCTGGGTACTATTAAGAAAGCACTTCAGAGTATATATATGTATATATATATATAAATTTATAAGTATATCATGGACCTCACCAAACAGGACATTAAGACTCTTTTAAGTGTAGCTATTACCACATTAAACAAAAATAATGTTGACAATGTTGCCACTGTTTATTTAGAAATGGAATCCAATAATTATCTCACTCACATTTATATTTTTATAATATTATACCATTTCTAAAGCATGCTTCACATGAATGCAATAAATCTCAAAGCATGGCTCCAAAAACATTTTCTCTGACATCTCCAGATGACCATCGAGGTGAAATGAACATTTGTACGGCAGGAAAATGCTAGTAAACGTGGCCCAGAGATGCACACAAATGCAGCTCTTCAGCAGGGGGATCATTCTGTGCACGTTGTCTTCACTGTCACATTTTGTGCTACAAAATGCACCACACATTCTCTATTAGAGACAGGTCGGGACTGCAGACAGGCCAGTCAAGTTCCTGTATCCTGTATGAATATCACAATGCCTTTTTCACACAAATTATGCTTCAGCATTCTATTTAGGATTGAAAAATGAGACATTGCGATATTTATACAGGGCACATGTACTTGAACTCCGATGAAGACGAAGGAAAGTTTAAAATTGAGTAATTCTAACAGTATAAGAGGCATTCGTGGCATTTGTTTAATAAACAATTTCTGTGGTATGTGGTAAATTTACTATCACGGACCTCACCAAACAGGACATTAAGACTCTTTTAAGTGCAGCTATTACCACATTAAACAAAAATAATGTTGACAATGTTGCCACAGTTTATTTTAGCCATTACTTTTAAGAAATGGAATCCAATAATTATCTCACTCACATGAATATTTTTATAATATTATACCATTTCTAAAGCATGCTTCACATGAATGCAATAAATCTCAAAGCATGGCTCCAAAAACATTTTCTCTGACATCTCCAGATGACCATCGATGTGAAATGAACATTTGTACGGCAGGAAAATGCTAGTAAACGTGGCCCAGAGATGCACACAAATGCAGCACTTCAGCAGAGGGATCATTCTGTGCACGTGGTCCGTCTCCATTGGATTACATTTCTAATGTTTGATCCTGTTGTAGCCCATTTTTATCTCTTCATTTTTTATAGCAGTCGCATTAGGAAACACTGTGGGATTAAACCACGGGCTTCATCAGTCCAACCATGACACAACCAAGGTAAACCAAGGTGATTACCATTTGAAGCACATTGCATCACGGCGGACAGCATTTTATTGCAGCAAAACAAAGCATTCCTGTTATTTTGCTTCATCCTGTAATGCTTGTAGTTGTGAAATCTGTATGCATCTGGCACGCAGGGATGTTTGGAGGTTTTTATAAACAGGTGCTGAGCATGAAGTGCTGTTGTTTGTGGTAATTTAGCTTGCTCTTTAGAAGCTAAGGAAAGCAAGAAAATACTGACATTCGGAAATGTGCTAATCCTTTTCTTCGTGGTAATCCACGACAAGGGCAAGCAAGGTGACTGCTGCAGTATTTGCGCTGACCTGATTTGGACAGCATCCAGAAAGTGTGCATCTGTGTGTGTGTGGCTGACATGGATGTTGCAGTGTGAACCTAAATATGATCCTGCTGACGGCTATTTAGAAATTATCGCTTTTATTAATATTTTGAATACTTTTTATTTTTAAATAATCACTTTGTTGTTATTTGTTGGTCATTTTTATTATCGTTGATTTAAATATTATTATTTTGGTTGATAGATTTTTTACCTTTTCTTTTCTAGTTAGTCATTCAGTAGTTTCCCATATCCAGACAAAAACTAATTTGTCCAACTCTTATGTCAGCATCTGTTTTTTAATTTTTCTTTAATTTTTCTTTATATTATTTTTATTATTACTTTTATTCTTTTATTTTTTGCACACATACAGTGGCAGTATTAAACACGCCATCATTTTTTCCTGGTAAATATATTTCTAAAGCAATGACATGAAATTTGAGCAGATTTAGTTAAAAACGAAAAACAATACAAAGATTTGAATACAAAACAACAGTGGTGTAAAGTAACTAATTACAAATACTCTGCACTACTGTAATTGAGTAGTTTTTCTCAGGAATTGTACTTTACTCAGTAGTTTTAAAAATGTGGAATTTTACTTTCCCTTGAGTACATGTTTTAGTGCAGTATCGGTACTTTTACTCCACTACTTTCCTTCAACCTGCAGTCACTACTTTATTTCTTTCTTGTCTATGGTCAATGTCTAAAGTAGAAAAATCAGTCCTGTGATTGTCACTGAAACGATGGATGTCGACTATGATGACTGAAATCACCAAACAGCCTTAAACAATCGCTAAATGGAACGAATGAAGAGTGGAAGGAAGGGCCAAATAAAAGGAAGGACCGAACAAGGAATGGCAGAAAGGAAGGATCGAAGAACCAAATAAATGAAGGAAGGATTCAAGGAAGGACTGACTAAACTAAGGAAGGAAAGAACGAATGAACGAACAAACGAACGAATGAACCTTGAAAGGACCTAATGAAGGAAGGAACAAAAATATGAAAGAAAAAATGAGCGAACAAATGAACGGAGGAAAGAAAGAAGGACCAAACGAAAGAAGGAAGAATTTAAGGAAGGACTGAGAATTTAAGGAAGAAGAGAACAAACAATTAATTGAAGGAAGGTTGGAAGGAACGAACAAAAATAGGAAGATCCCTAAATAGATTACATGTTGTTTGTGCAGGGATGTGTAAACGTAACATTCTGTAAACACATCAACTTTTCACAGTGTAATACTCACTACTCTTGAGTACCTTTAAAAGGGCTACTTTTGTACTCATACTTTGAGTAATACAGTATTTACTACAGATACTTTTACTCTACTTGCACTACATTTTTGGGCAAGTAATGGAACTTTTACTTGAGTATGATTTTTCAGTACTCTTTCCACCACTGACGCACACACATTTGTATATATAAATCAATATAAAATAAATTCAGAAAAATTTGTTATGTGTAAATACAACGCAATGACATTAGAAGAAAGTACTGAACATAACTGAACTTCAATTTTAGTCTAAAACGAGCATGAAATTCTCTAGGAAAACTTAATATAATCAAACTTAAAAACACATTAAAATGTAAAACATAACAATATCAAAATGTAAAATGATTTTTATTCAACACAATGTAAACCACACACAAACTGTCCACAGAAAATTACCAAAAACAAAAAAAGGATGACAACAGTTCAAAATGTTAGTAATAATACTTGCAAAACATGCACACAATCGGTATTATTAACATCAATATTTAAATTTTGTATGAATTTTTCATAACATAACCGTACGTTCACACCGAAGGGGGTGAGAGCGTCAAAGTTCGCTTTGGCCACCCTGTCGCCAACGCTGTCTGCCTTTAGAGCTCCGGCGGCGAAAGCGTCAACATTCGCTACACTGATCTCGTATTTAAAGGAGCCATTGGAACATATTGCCCGCTTTTTATCAGATTCATTTAACTATGGAAGATCAAGTTGTTTAAGTCGTCTATTATGTGTCCAAATATCCTGAAGCAGGTATACTAATTTGTACTGTCGCCTGAAACTCGCCACTAACTTTTTTAATGTACCTACCTGTAAGAAAACATTGTAAATAACTGGAAATCTGGCGACCGCAATATTAAAACCCATGGGAACGAGTGTGGTCGAAACCAAAGTTCACAGTGACTGTGTTCTCTGGACTCTTCTCAAGCCGTGGACTTCTACATTCTGATTGCTTGCCGCCGAACCGCGTCATAGCTCATTACCATAAAGTTGACTTGATTTCAACTCTCTTCGATGCCCACACTAGCGAAGACGTGTCGCTCTGCTCCTCGCCACTTATCGCCGCCTGCTTCCATTGAAAATGAATGACTTCCAGCTACTTTGACTCTCTCGCCGCTTTCGGTGTAAACGTACAGTAATGACTAATTTACTTATGGTAAGTTTGATTAACTCTGCCCCCTTCACTAACTTCATCATTGCAGAGGAGCCTCGCTGAGACTCAAAGAATATACTTCTTCAAATAACTGCAGGTGCAAGTTTCAGTCAGAGACTGTAACAAAGGGGCAACACTTACAAAATGCAGCTTTAAAATCCATATGAAAGTTTCCACAATGGCATGGTGGCTCAGTGGTTAGCACTGTTGCCTCACAGCAAGAAGGTTGCTGGTTCGAGTCCTGGCTGGGCCAGTTGGCATTTCTGTGTGGAGTTTGCATGTTCTTCCCATGTTCATGTGGGTTTTCTCCAGGTGCTCCCGTTTCCCTCTCAGTCCAAGGACATGCGGTATAGGTGAATTGGATTAACTAAATTGGCTGTAGTGTGAATGAGTGCGTGGAAGATCATCCTCTGCATAAAACATATGCTGAAATAGTTGGTGGTTCGTTCCGCTGTGGCAACCCCTGATTAATGAGGGACTAAGCTGAAGATAAGTGAATAAAATAATGAATGAAAACAAATTTACAAACTCTGTCCCCCACATGGCCCGGTCCTGTGTGTCCTTAAATATGTGTGTGAGTCTGCAGGTCTGCAGCTGGATATTATTGGATGTTTACTCTTACTGACGAGCCTCACACACTCTAAAAAAAAAAGGTGCTAAATAGCACCAAAACTGGTTCTTTGGTCGTAACGAGGGGGGAACCTTTTTTGGTGCTATGCAGCACCTTAAAAAATAGGTGCTATATAGTATTTTTGTCAAATGGTGCTATATATCACCTATATTTTAAGGTGCTCATAATGTTACTTTACCCTTTCCGCAAATAAAACCGGCATAAAAGTTATGAGAATTAGCTATAAGAACAAGTGCTTACCAGTAGTATTGGTGCTATATAGCACTTTAACCCCCCCAAAGAACCACTGAAAAACCTTTATGGTGCTTTAAAGGTTCTTTACACAGTAAAAGTGCTAAATAGCACCTCAAATATCGCAAAGAACTTCTGAAGAACCACTGAAGAACCTTTTTTTTTTTAGAGTGCAGATGCTTAACCCACAAAAAGAAAATACTTCAGTTGCAAGTTTCAAACAGAGATGGCAACAAAGAGGCAAAGCTTACAGAATGCATCTTTAAAGTCCCTATGAAGTATTCAGTTTATTTTTCTAACGCATATTGTTATTCTTTAGGTGAACGATCAATCTGTGCAAGTTAATCTACTAAAAAAAGTTTGTTTTGGCCATCTTCAATCAAAGTTTGACTATTTGCTTCCTCGTTTGGAGCGGTGGTCCTACTCTAATGATGTCAGTTTGACGACTTCAGCCACAGTTTTTTTAACAACGCCCATCTTGGCTTTAGTTTGCTATAATGAATTGATGTGCAAAAAGAAAGCTCCGCCCATAACTCAATATTCTGAATCAGTTGAAAGCACGTCAAGTCTCAGCATGGGCGTTGCTAGGCCTATTTTAGGAGGGCTGTAGCCCCCCTATACTTCTACTCAGCCCCTGTAAAACTTTTGTGATTAGCTCATAAACTTCCTCCGTCAGCTGAGGAAGTTCAAACTGCCACAGGAGCTGCTCGTGCAGTTCTACTCAGCTGTCATCCAGTCCATCCTCTGCACTTCAATCACCGTCTGGTTCGCCTCAGCAGCCAAATCTGACCTCCGTAGACTACAGCGAATAGTCCGGACTGCTGAACGAATCACTGGCACTACCCTTCCTACACTTCAAGAACTGTACTCTTCCACAGTGAGTAAAAGGGCTCGCAAAATCACCCTGGACGCCTCGCACCCAGCACACTTCCTGTTCGAACTGTTACCGTCTGGCCGGCGCTACAGAGCACCGAGCACAAAAACTGCCAGACACAGGAAAAGCTTCTTTCCTCAGGCCATCTACCTCATGAACAGTTAATATTTCTCCTATTGTGCAATAATCGTGCAATACTCTCTGATACTCACTTGTACACAGCACCTTATAATAATATACATTGCATTTCTTCTCCTTACGCATTTGTACACAGCACCTTATAACAACATACAATGCAATACTTACGCTTTTGCACACAGCACCTTATAACCTGTATACTTATAACAATCTGCACATACATTTCAACATCCAGATCGTTGGACTGACTGCATCTGCTTAATGTCTATCATCTTCTTTTTTTTTATATATTTATTCTGTGTTGTCACTTGTCACTTTATGTACACCGGAAGCTTCTGTAGCCAAAGCAAATTCCTTGTGTGTGTGAAGCACACTTGGCAATAAAACTGATTCTGATTCTGATTCTGATAAACTGCACACTAGATTATCACCTCTGTACCCTTTAAATTTGACATGAAAACGGTGGCAGAATTCGGCTCCTCCCCGTCTTTTGTTTTTTACTTGATCAGCAAACAACAGCTGTGGATAACGAGAGATCGAGGTGTGTTTATTGATAAATTGTTATAATATCTGCTTATCAGCAGTTCTTTGATATAGATAACCTTATATCACCTGTATCCCAATGTCACGGAGGAGCAGTCGGGTTTTCTCAGCATTCACCTCATCAGCACAGCTGTTTCCTCCAGCGAAAAATGTAACTCTTAACGTACATTTCGCTTTTTATTTCAAAATGAACTACCAATAAACCCTATACAGTTCATGTGGCATTAACTACACCACACAGTTTCGCACAGAGAGGATTAAACATTGTGACAGAACCACTGAGGAAGCCTGCTCGTTTGAGTCACTAACAGAGATAGAAACATCATGTGTTGTCTAGAATAAAAAAAAAAAAATTCTTATTTATTGGTGACACAGTGGTGCAGTAAGTAGTGCTGTCGCCTCACAGCAAGAAGGTCGCTGGTTCGAGACTCGGCTGGGTCAGTTGGCATTTCTGTGTGGAGTTTGCATGTTCTCCCTGTGTTCGCGTGGGTTTCCTCCGGGTGCTCCGGTTTCCCCCACAGTCCAAAGATATGCGGTACAGGTGAATTGGGTAGGCTAAATTGTCCATAGTGTATATGTGTGAATTTCAATGTATGGATGTTTCCCAGAGATGGGTTGCAGCTGGAAGGGCATCCGCTGTGTGAAACAGATGCTTTATAAGTTGGTGGTTCATTCCGTTGTGGTGACCCCGGATTAATAAAGTGACTAAGCCGAAAAGAAAATGAATGAATGACTTCTTATTTATTACTATCATTCAGATCGTGAAATATGTGAATTAGTCTGTAAGTTTAAAAATATATATTTAGATGTATTTCATTTAATTAGAAAAGTAGCAGTTTATTTATTTACAAAAAAATGCACTTAAATATAGAAAGTGATTTTTACTACAGTGAACAGGTGGGTTGAGCCTATTTGTCTTATTCAGAACTGTACTCTTCCACAGTGAGTAAAAGGGCTCGCAAAATCACCCTGGACGCCTCGCACCCAGCACACTTCCTGTTCAAACTGTTACCGTCTGGCCGGCGCTACAGAGCACCGAGCACAAAAACAGCCAGACACAGGAAAAGTTTCTTTCCTCAGGCCATCTACCTCATGGACAGTTAATATTTTTCCTATTGTGCAATAAACGTGCAATACTTTCTCATACGCACTTGTACACAGCACCTTATAACAATATACAATGCAATACTTCTTACACATTTGTACACAGCACCTTATAACCTGTATATTTATAACAAATCTGTACATACATTTCAACATCCAGATCATTGGACTGACTGCCCCTCTGTGTATGTCTATCGTCTTCTTTTTTTATATTTATTCTGTGTTGTCACTTGTCACTTCATGTACACTGGAAGCTTCTGTAGCCAAAGCAAATTCCTTGTGTGTGTGAAGCACACTTGGCAATAAACTGATTCTGAAAAAAAAATGGCTATGCCTGTCTATGTAATACAGTGGAATACTAGTATACAACCCTACATATTAATCAAACATTTTTAATTGTATTACTATTGAATTACTACTTAAACATGTAATTTTAGGCTTTATGTTTGTATGTAATGTTTGTGTCGGATCACAGCAGCTACTCCCAGGGTAAACAAAACAGGCTACCAAAAATATCCGGGCTTCCTCTATGCCGAGGAAGGATCTCGGACGAGCTCCCAAATTATGTTACGCCCCGTGTGGCTCGGAGGATGAAAAAGGGCTCAACATAATTATAGCAACCCGATATAAAAGTTTCCCTGAGACGTTAGCTGCTATGAATCGACACCAACAACAGACGTGGCAAAAGTGGTTCGTTTTATTAACAATAAAGATAGTATAGTTAAATCACCCAAAGTATATTTACAAATGTGTACAATAATTGCAAAAGGAAATAAACAAATTGAAACAAACCTGATAGAGGGAAGGAAAATAAGCGGTGCCAAAAATAAAAATAACAAATTAAACACCCGCTAACTAATCCCTCCCCCCCCTAAATAAATAAAGAAAAATAGAAAACAAACATCTTCAGCGTCATACGCCCCTTACTAACCTGC
>CAIGQQ010001431.1:271907-294184 GCA_903798035.1 Danio albolineatus | reverse complement strand
AGGGGAGGAGGGTGGTTGAGGAGGGGGATCGGTAAAATAAGGTGCCAGATCAGATTTCGGAGGTGCTGGATCCAAATCCGGCGTGTTCTGGCACAAATTAAGCCCTGTTTGTACTTCAGCCTCAGCCGAGAAGGTACTACAAGAGACCAGGAACTAAGGATGATTAAAGGAAGGCAATTTTCATGAGTGTTCTGGTTGTAAAACCATCTCTGTAATCCCTTCTAAACCTTCAGCAGCCGCTTTTGGATATATCAGCGTTTACTACACAGAGCCACTGTTCACTGACAAGCTAAGCAAAAAGTTGCGGACAATTTAATCTACCCCAGAGATGCTCAACCCTGTTTCTGGAGATCTACCTTCCTGCAGAGGTCAGCTGCAACCTTGATTAAATGGGCCTGACTTTAATTACTAAGTGCTCCTTCAGATCCTACTTAGAAGGTTTAGTTGTGTTTGATAAGGGTTGGAGCTGCAGGAACAGAGTTATGTTCATCTACCCCAGTGTTTCTCAACCGGTGGGTCGCGACCCAAAAGGGGGTCGAAGGAACATTTTTAGTGGGTCGCGGAGTGTGTGTAAAACATAAATTTTATTACTTTTATTTTGAAATGCTCATACCGGACTTTTATTTTGAAATGCGTATACCGGACTTTTATTTTGAAATGCTCATACCGGACTTTTATTTTGAAATGTGCAATTGTACTTTGTAATATTTGTATAATTTGATACAGTTTGTCCAATGAAATCAATAAAAAAAATTATTTGTAAGTTTTGGTGATTTTCTTATGATTTATCTGTCACTACTTGTGTATGTTACAAATAAATACAAATTAATTCATTATAATTCCTAAAATTAAAATATAGTTCCTAAAAATTTGGGTCGCGGCTTGATGACCATGTAAAAATGTGGGTCCCATGGCCAAACCAGTTGAGAACCACTGATCTACCCCATCCTGAAATTAAAGATAATCATTCTGCAATTTGTTCGCATTGCTTCTCAGTGCACTCAACTCTGTGTTGCCGCTGCATCTGAAAGCATGTGAAAATTGCACATTAAGAACATGTTTTTGCCCCAAACTCACCTCATAACTTAAATTGAGTGTTTGCAATCATTCTTTGGCATGATCCCATAGTTTGTTAGTCACGTTAAATCTATTAAAGAAGTTAAATTCTTTGCTCTGGATGATTTCCCTACCATGTCTGTTCTTTGTGGCATATTTGCAGTTGATCTTTTGCAATTTGATCACAGAGCTGTGCTTCCCTGACAACATGTGCATGAGAATCACAGATGTTGCTGAATCACGCTCTCAATTTCATTCCAAATAATAATGCAGCCCTAGTACTAGGTATGTAAACCCTCAAAAAGGAGCCATACTGAGCTGTACCATGCAGTGGAAAAGCAGATATGGATGAGGAACACTGGCTCATTGATTTGATTATGGAATCAGCTCATGACTCACTTCCAGACTCTCGATCTCAGTCAAGTCCACTGAGAGTTTGGATACAGCAGTCCTGCCCAGTATCCTTCTCCCCACATTATTCATCTGCATGCTACATCCATGTCTCTTGATTTACCTGCTCTTTTTGTGCCTCTTAGGGTGTACTCACACTAGGCTATCCAAACCTTTCCCAGGCACGTTTGACCCCCATTTTCTGGTTTGTTTGACAAGTGTGCGTGCTCCGAATCGGGCCCGGTCACGGTTAAGTTGGCTGGCCTTGGCCCGGTTAAAAGAGGTGTGCAAGAGCGAGGTTTGGTTGGGCTTTGGTGTGGTACGCTTGTAGTGTGAGTGCAAAGTGCACCTGAGCGGGAAACTGAAGACCCGATGTCACTTTTAACATCGTTATTTCAACGTGAACTTGAACACGAACTGTTATAGTTTATTAAAGATACAAACCCTCTACCGCGTGACAGCTGCCACCTTCAGGAAACCTCCTAATACATGAGGCACAATGACTTTTATGAACAATTATGAGTGTCAAAAGTGGTGGATCTGTTCAGCAAAACATTTGTGTGTCACTGCAAATCAAACGACTTCAAATAATACAAAACAATATAACTAAAGCAATCTCCATTGTATAGAGCGAGAGCACTACTCTTCTGTTGAACTGAACAGTCGAATCATGGATGACGTAAGTTTTCTCAGGCTTGGAAGGAAAAAAATGCAATGTTAGTGCGGACCGAGGGGGAAAGGGAAGGGAGGAAAATTGTGCCTGGGCACGGTTCAAAACAACCATGCCTAGTGTGAGTAGGCCCTAGTTCTTGTGCCCTATTCTTGGTGTTAAACGCCTCTTCCTTCTCCAGTCTGTGGAATGGATTTACTTGCTACACCTTTGGCCCGTGACTCCAATTCAGCATTTCAGCTCTGTCTTGGCTCGGTGCTCCCTCAGCTCCACCATAGTCTGACATCACTCTGACTCCATCAGGCTCCAGGTATCATGCTCTTGCCCAATTGTCAGATGATCAGTGTCCAAAAGTCAGTATACAGTTAGGGGGCCAGTAGTACACATCTGAGAATGTGAGATGCTTGAGAATAGAATACATTTTTTTTTTTAAAGGCCATGCCTAAAATACAATGTTGAAATATTTCTATCACATTTATCAAAACATGTTCAGTAAGACACAATATAATGATCACAATATAATCAAAACATGTTCAGTAAGAAGAGCCACTGATGAGGCTAATAAATATGGAAAAGAGAGAGAGATCGAGTGTATGTCTGTGCGTGTGTGTGTGTGTGTATGGAAAGGAGAGAGTGTTTGAGAGAGTATAGTAAAACTGGACAGATGTTATGCAACATTTGGATGCCTCTGGGATTTCCTAGGGCATGCAAAGGCAAGCCTGAATGAATTTGGTGGACTAGTGTGATGGTGAGAGTGAAAACTGCTCCGTGAACCGCGATGACCTGATTTTTCCTCCACACGTCTGTGCCATTTCTGCACCAGGGCATTATTATGGATGATGCTACATGCTGTGTGACCAAAATAAAAAGTTATTTCAAAATGTAGGAAGGAATGTACATTGACTACATTTACATTAAGAACACATTGTTCGTACAGACTTTGGCCCAATCCCAATTCTATTTTTCAGTTGTGTTATTTTTTGGTGTTTATCTTCAGGAAATCAGTGAAGGCATATATTATGTTATCATAATGCAGTGGCCATATTTATCTATGTAAACACACGAAAAAACATTAACACTATAGCAGACACTGTAAAAGCTCATTCCCAGCCACTAGACATTACTGACAGGGTATTCCAGTGTCATCGTGTGTCAGAATGTTGTGGGACGGCTGTACATGAGTTATGATCATGGATTATAGATCGCGAAATTTAGCGTGTTTTTTTGCGTTTTTTTTTTAAAGCATGACGGTAAAACACGAACGCGGTTATGAATATATTAAAACATATGTTTGTTTGTCGTAAAAATTCGTAATAATGACAAAAAATACAAATTTGTGGATCTCCTTACTTCCGGGTTCAGCTATCCTGCCGTTGTGGCAGGTGCATTCTGGGAAATTTTCTTACCCCTCCGTTTTAAGTGTGGTCCTGAAAATTCTTTGTTCGAAGGGCTGTATACCCCTTGCCCTTAGCCCTACACCTTCAAGCTAAAGAGAATTGGGACACCCCTACCCCTTGACATGAACACGCAAAACGAGGGGTAGGGGTAAGGGGAATGGCTAAGGGGTAGAATTAGGATTGGGCCTAAATCTGTACGAGTTTTAGGTTGCAAATATAGTGTGTTCTCCAGATTATCTCTTCATAGGTCTCTGATAACTAAAAGCCCTATTCTCACTTTCACTCCTGATTGTGGGACATGATAATTGGCAAAAGCTTGACTTACTAAAGCTTCTCAGAAATGCACACCACATGCCAAAATCTACTTTTTAAATCAGTTATCTTAATTAATCAAGACGTATTTCGACAGGAGCATCATCAGTGATTTAATTACGTACTTCTAGAATGTATAGCATTGGCAGAATGGTTAGCAAATTTTGGCCAGTGCATTGCAACTGCTCTTTCTGTCTGTAAATACTTAACATGCTCTCCTGTTACCTCAGCGTAACAAACCTCAGTATTCATGGTGAGACAGTATTACCTTCAAAATGCCTGTGCCACTAATCCAGATGTATTACACCATGGTCATGTGACAAAAATCAAGCTTAAGTGAAGTCTTACATTGAAAAACTATTCAAATATGTTGCAATAGCAAGAATTCAATGACAGTAAAAATGTGGACAAATGAGTAGAGGTGTTTAGTGGGATCGCGTTTAATGTTCTCAGTGTTTGTTGTAGTCCTATTGGTTTACTTCAAACTCATTTTCACTGAGGGCCACTTCAGTATTATGGCTGCCTTTAAAGGGCCGGTTATAAATACTACTACTGCTTAACATACTGCTAAATATTTGTAATTATAACATGCAGGGAGTGCAGAATTATTAGTCAAATGAGTATTTTGACCACATCATCCTCTTTATGCATGTTGTCTTACTCCAAGCTGTATAGGCTAGAAAGCCTACTAACAATTAAGCATATTAGGTAAATGATATGGCGGACCATATTTGGCCTTGAGGTTAAATAATAAAAAATAAAAGTGTTCAATTTTGACAGACTCCATCTTTATCACTGAAAACGGCCAAATGCTGGACAATTAATTCGGCTAACCTCATTGCGTTTCTTTTTCCACAGTTTAGCCCTGCATCCAGAGCGAGTGCTGGTGGCCACCGGACAGGTTGGAAAGGAGCCGTATATCTGTGTTTGGGACTCGTACACTGTGCAGACGGTGTCCATACTGAGGGACATGCACACACACGGCATCGCCTGTCTCGCCTTCGACCTTGACGGACAGGTGAGTGTTATGAGCAATAAGACAGATTCCTCTGTGTGCCAGGGAGCTCACATTGTTATCAGCTCATAAGGTTCATCTCTCGGTATGAGACGCTGTGAAGTTTATTATTAGTTGTTGAAGTCACATCTGTGAACACACCGACAGTGTGACTCCCGCAGTGTGACAGTATGTGCGAGACTGCATAACTGTGTATCTGCCGGAGATGCTGGTAGTCACCTTGACAGAAACAACACACAAGATCCTCCCTGATCACATCAGATGACAAACCAAGAGAACAGAGCCAGACTCTTTCCTCATTGAATGTGGCACAGTATTGTGAGGTTTTGACAATGGCTAGAAGCGAATGGTTTTAGATTCTTTCGTCATATGCTGAAAAGTTTTTGCTGCAATTTCAAGATGGTTTCAAGTCATTTAGGCCCACTCCCAATTCTATTTTTGTACCCCTACCCCTTGGCCCTACCCCTTCCCCTTGGCCCTTACAACTGAGGGTTAAGGGGAAGGGCTTCAAAACTTACCCTTAAGAATTGGGACAGCACTTCAACACCTGCTCTTGTCATCATGTCATTGCAATCTCTTGCTTCATATGAGATCAGACGATCACGACTGCTGGAGTTATTCCAGTTGTGTTATTTTTTGGTGTTTATCTTCAGGAAATCACTGAAGGCGTATATTATGTTATCATAACGATCTAATGTGGCAATAAGATCAGAACTGTACTGTGTATTTACTCCGTGGCCATATTCATCTATGTAAACACACGAAAACAACATTAACATTATAGCAGACACTGTAAAAAGCTCATTCCCAGACACTAGACATTACTGACAGGGTATTCCAGTGTCATCGTGTGTCAGAATGTTCTGGGACTGCTGTACATGAGTTATGATTATGGATTATAGATCGCGAAATTTAGTGTTTTTTTGTTTGTTTGTTTTTTAAAAGCATGATGGTAAAGCATGAACGCAGTTATGAATATATTACAACATATGTTTGTTTGTCGTAAAAATTCATAATAATGACCAAAAAATACAAATTTGGGGATCTCCTTACTTCCGGGTTTAGTTATCGTGAAACAAATGCTGGATAAGTTGGCGGTTCATTCCGCTGTGGCAACGGCAGATTAATAAAGGGACTAAGCCAAAAAGAAAATGAATGAATGAATTTCGAGAGGAGCACGTGATAGGATGATGGATATGATCACAGCAGGTCTCTCATCTGTAATCATAAGTAAGCCAATCAGATCATCCCAAACTCACTATAAATAGCCCGTCTAGCATCAGCTTCGATTTTTGAAGAATCCAATAATCCACCCCATCTCCCCCTTTTCTTCCTTTACCAGGGGGAGCTCTCGAGAACTTCCTGATCTCTTACCCCCTCATACTGTATGCTCATTTACCAGGCGGGAACCTTGGGCTCAATTGTCTCTGAGCTTAGGGTTTTCTCCCGGGACAGCATGCCAAACCTGCTAATATCATCAACCAATATCTCAGTGTGAACTCTTGAAACATCTTTTTTTTCTAAACTGTGAAGTTTTTTGCAAAAAGAAAAAGAAACTGATCTGCAGCTCCATAAATGTAATCATTAAACTGATTCAAAAGAGAAAGAGAAACAACAACTGGAATAACAGAATATTCAACATCACTAGGATTTTCACTTATTTATGAAATGCCAAAATTCAATTATATTTTTTATATTCTCTGGAAGGCAGAGAATGGGGGTATTGATTTAATAGCTGCAGGGAGGATAAGGGATCTTACTCCACATTATTTGATCCAAAACACTAATTTAATACTACAGTATGTCACGTAGACCGCTGGCAGTGTGTAATGCTTTTAGTACAAATGTGATATATCGAATGCTGAAAATTGCACAATAAAAGGCCAAAGTAGATGAGAGTTGGGTTTCAGTGTCAATTTATCAAAAGCACTCCACTCACTGTAGAAGATGATGGACGGGCAGAATAAGAAATCGTACCTCTGAGATTGACATTGCACATTTCTTAGCTCACTCACACATTATCTGAGAAAATTAACCCCTTGCCACCTCCCCCAGTGGAGCTGAGAAAGTGCTTTGCAGAGTTTCAGCATGAAATTGGCCTCATCATTTATTTCGCACCGATGGATGAAAAGGGAGAGAGGAGCAGTGAGACGCTGCCTCAAAGACCCCGGGTGTCTAAAGCAACACTTTTCTTCTTGAATTCATCAAAGGTTTTAGCATGCCGTAATTGACTGAAGACTCTTCGCTTTAGCCTAGCCCAGTGCGACGCAACCTTAGAAGAAAACTAGTGCATCAGGTTTGATGGAAAACAACAAACTCACATCAAAGAGATGCTGAACTAATTAGCTCCCTTCAGCAAACAACATTTGGGAAGATTACACATGATTTGTGCACAGCTTGTGGTTTTGACTTGTGCACCAATGTGGTTTTGAGATGCTTCTGGCAATAAGTAGTCGGTAGGAAGTATATTTGATGGTGGCAGATTTACAGTGTTAAAGGATCATAACTGTAAGGATAAGTGTGTAAGATGAGTTAGCAAAAACTATTAGCATTCACACCAATGGCCAATAATAAAGCAAGAGCTTTAAATGCTCAAGCTATGCTGTGTTTTTATTCCTCATTAACTTGAAAAGGAATGCTTTGGTGATAATTCCAAAAATGAAAATATTCCTGCTTGCCGTTTTTCTGTTTGTATTAGTGGTGGAAAGAGTACTGAAAAATCATACTCCAGAAAAAGTACCATTACTTGCCTAAAAATGTAGTGCAAGTAGAGTAAAAATATCTGTAGTGAATATTACTCAAAGTATGAGTAAAACCTTTTAAAAGTACTCAAGAGTAGTGAGTATTACACAGTGAAAAGTTGATGCATTTACAGAATGGCACTGTAACAGGTAGGAAATATTTAAAAAGATCCAAATGCAAGATCCAAATAAGTCAAAACACAAGATCAGGATCACACAGAATTTCTCCCGTATCACAGGGCCGGTAGAACAGGCAGGAGCAAAATGCCGATCACGGTCTCTGCAGAATCTCCCCACCAGTCCTGAACACAGACAGAGAACACGTCAAGACCAACAACGAACTGACACGAGAACAGAGACGCGCTGTCCAGATATAGTCGCGATAACGATTTGCAGATGGCAGACTAATCCGGACAGCAGAGCTCTAAATAGCATGTGACATCACACTGACGTAACAGACGCACGAGGAACACCAAAACAAAACAAAACCATGTGACCACGCAGACACTCAGGAGTGAGCACACACCTACAACCGTGACAGTTACTGTACGTTCACACATCCCTGCACAAACAACATGTAGTATATTTATCTTCCTATTTCCGTTTGTTCCTTCCAACCTTCCTTCAATTTTTTGTTTGTTCTCTCCTTCCTTCCTTCATTTGCTTGTTCCCTCCTTCCTTCGTTCACTCGTTCGTTCGTTCATATTTTTGTTCCTTCCTACATTAGGTCCTTTTGTTCATTCATTCATTCGTTTGTTTGTTCCTTCCTTCCATCCTTCATTTCTTCGTTCATTCTTTCTTTCATATTTTTGTTCCTTCCTACATTAGGTTCTTTTGTTCATTCATTCGTTTGTTTGTTCCTTCCTTCCTTCATTTGTTCGCTCATTCTTTTTTCATATTTTTGTTCCTTCCTTCATCAGGTCCTTCGTTCGTTCGTTTGTTCCTTCTTTCCTTCCTTAGTTTGTTCAGACCTTCCTTGAATCCTTCCTTCATTTATTTGGTTCTTTGATCCTTCCTTCCATTCCTTGTTCGGTCCTTCCATTTATTCGGTCCTTCCTTCCATTCTTCATTTGTTCCATTTAGTGATTGTTTAAGGCTCTGGTGATTTCAGTCATTATACAGTCGACATCCATCATTTTCAATGATATACAGTCTATAAACGGTCTCTGGATCATTGCGTGTACAGATTTTGGGCATCTTCTTTGACATTTTTAATATTTCCAAAAGGTTTGCTGCATTTAAAGAGCGCCCATGTCTTGAGGATGTTCAGTATGATGTGATTTCTAAATGTGATCACAGGAGTGATCCTTCTACTTCAGACAATGACCACAGACAAGAAAGAAATAAAGTAGTGACTGCAGGATGAAGGAAAGTAGTGGAGTAAAAGTACCGATACTGCACTAAACATGTACTCAAGGGAAGTAAACTCTTTAAAACTACTCAGTAAATTACAATTCCTGAGTAAAACTACTCAATTACAGTAGTTTGAGTATTTGTAATTAGTTACTTTACACCACTGGTTAGAATATTCCCATAGAAATAGACTTTTTAAAATTGTACAATAATAGTTATTTTGTCTTTTGAGTTAATGAATAGAGGTTCATCTGGTGACTGCGGAGGCTGTTTGAGTACAGTGAACTCATTGTCATGTTCTGAGATGATTCATGCTTTGACATGGCGCGTTATCCGGCTGGATAGAGGAGTTGGGTACACTGTGGTCATAAAGAGATGGACATGGTCAGCATTAATACTCAGGTAATACTGTGTCGTTGACACGATGCTCAATTAGTACTAATGGGCCCAAAGTGTGCCAAGAAAATATCCCTCACACCATTACACCACCACCACCACCAGCAGACTGAACCATTGATACACGGCAGGATGGATCCATGCTTTCATGATGTTGACGCCAAATTCTGACCCAGTTTCCTCTTCTTAGCTGACAGGAGTAGCACCTTGTGTGGTCTTCTGCTGCTGTAGCCCATCCGCCTCGAGGTTTAATGTGTTGTGTGTTCAAAGATGCTCTTCTGCACACCTCAGTTGTAACGAGTGGTTATTTGAATTACTGCTTTCTTTTTATTAGCTTGAACCAGTCTGGCCATTTTCCTCTGACCTCTGGCATCAAAAAAGCATTTGAGCCCACAGAACTCACTGGATATTTTTTTCCTTCCATTCTCTGTAAACCCAAGAGGTGGTTGTGTGTGAAAATCCCAGTAGATCAGTAGTTTCTGAAATACTCAGACCAACCCGTCTGGCGCCAACAACCATGCCACGTTCAAAGTCATTCAAATCACCTTTCTTATCCATTCTGATGTTCGGTTTGAACTGCTGTAGATCATCTTGACGATGTCTACAAGCCTAAATGCATTGAGTTGCTGCCATTAGAAATTTGCGCTAATGAGCAGTTGGACAGTTGTACCTAATAAACCTAATAAAGTACCTTATATATATATATATATATATATATATATATATATATATTAGGGCTGTCAATTGATAAAAAAAAAATTACGTATTAATCAAACTTTTGTCTGTGATTAATCATGATTAATCACGAAAGCCGTATTTATTACAGAAATAAAAACACAGGCATGTAAGCGCCATTTGAATTTTAAAACAATCAATGCCAATAACAAACAAAAATTATTTCCATGTTGGATTCTAAGTGAACTACAAAAAAATCCAAAATACAGGCATTGCAAATATGGAAATTGGAAGAAAAAAAAAATAATAATAAAGTATTGAATACAAACAATTGTATTCATTGTAAAGTTGTTTTGCGAGTTGAGAACATTAATTATAAAGTAGAAACACTTTTGCTTAGTCCTTTTTAACATTTAGCCAGTTGCTAAGACTGTCCAGTCTATTGACATTATCGGGTGACAACACACACGCACGCACGCACGCACACACACACACAGACACACACACACACACAGACAGAGAGAGATAGCACTTGCAGTACAGCGCACTCCCTTCAAATCATCACCACGCGCGACTACAGTTCTTAAATTATGGCTGTATTTCTCAAGCAAGGATTCTGATACATCAACGCGAAGCAGACGCTTTGCAAAAGTTGTGTGTAGGGGGAAAACAAGTCAAACTTAATGAAACATTTGAGGGTGGTTGGAATCAACTTAGAGAGGAATGGGCTGTCTTTGACAGCATGCGATATCATCTGGCACTTTCACTGAGTACGTTTAGATGGATCCATATTATCCTTAATCCATATTCCTTTGCTCATTAAACACACGCAGGGCCGGAGCAAGCTGACCGGGAGGGAGGGAGTAGGTGTCGCGGAATAAAGTGAGGACCGGGGGGTTTATGTACATATATATGTATGTATAATATACATGAATAAGCAATATTTAACTTACTGTACTGTATGTAGTTGGTTTAACTTCATGATTTAGCTCAAGATTAAACTCTTAACTATTACCATGAATAAGTTGTTTCCATTCATTATTATTGTAATAAGTTTGCAGTGTGTATTACTCTACTGTGCTTAATACTGTAATGTAGTGTGAATAGAAAATGAAACATGAGGTTATCTGAAAGAGTTCATCTCTCCACCAATGCGGTCGCTCAGTAAATGTTAGTATGTTTGATTAGCTTTACTCTTCATGAAGTACATACTTTTACCTACAGGCTAATTAACTACTGATAGACACTTTACATTACTGTGTCCTCGTTACATAATCCATGCACTTATTATAGGGATAATATATTCAGCTTACCTTAAAGCTGCAGTAGCCTTCATACCAACCTTAACCCGATACTGTAGTACTTTAATATAGCTCAGTAAATATAAAATTAATTGTAAATCTAAGTTACACTTTAAAAGGGACAGCGTAAAATAAAGTGCAGCCTTTATACTTTAAGTTGGGTTAATATTGCTGCCTTTCCCAGTGATGGGTTGCAGCTGGAAGGGCATCTGCTGCGTAAAACATATGCTGTATAAATTGGTGGTTCATTCCGCTGTGGTGACCGCAGATTAATAAAGGGACTGAGAAAATGGATGAATGAATAACATTGCTGTCTTTGGTCATGATGATTTTTTCCCCCTAAATCCGTTACAATATGATTTGTTTTGTGCCTTGTATTTGCAGTGTTTGGTGTCTGTGGGCTTGGACTCGAAAAACACAATCTGTGTGTGGGACTGGAGACAGGGGAAAGTTCTGGCTGCTGCTCCTGGTCATACAGACAGAGTAAGAACTCACACACACACACACACACACACACACACACACACAAACACACACACACACACACACACACACACACACACACACACACACACACACACACACACACACACACACACACACACACACAGTACACAAGCTGGCCTTGTTGTCAATCTCAGTTCTAAGGACAACAAATAATAACTTGACTTCTAGTTGATCATTTGGAAAAGTCTTTGGGGTTACATTCAGTTTAGGGGTGTGCGAGAGATCTGCAGAGTGGATGGCAACATCGACAGCCTGAAGTATCAAGACATTTGTGCTGCCCATTACATTACAAACCACAGGAGAGGGCAAATTCTTCAGCAGGATAGCGCTCCTTCTCAGCCTCCACATCAAAGTTCCTGAAAGTAAAGAAGGTCAAGGGGATCCAGGATTGGCCAGCCCAGTCACCAGACATGAACATTATGGAGCAGGTCTGGGGTAAGATGAAGGAGGAGGCATTAAAGATGAATCCAAAGGATCTTGATGAACTCCGGGAGTCCTGCAGGAACGCTTTCTTTGCCATTCCAGATGACTTTATTAATAAGTGATTTGAGTCATTGCAGAGATGTATGGATGCAGTCCTCCAAGCTCATGGGAGTCATACACAATAATAATTATTTTTCCACTGCAGCATGACTTTATATTTTATACTGTATATTATTTCTGACAAGACTTTTGTCTAAGCAAAGTCAGACTTTGCTGTCGTAATTAAATAATTAAAAATCAAGGCATGATCATATTTTATTTTGTTAAAATAAGTGTAATCTAGAGGTGTTTGCTCTTCGTTTAAGCCCTTTCTGATACCAAATGGCCAACTAGAAGTCAAGTTATTATTTGCTGTTCCTAAAACTTGGATAGACGACAAGACTTTTGTCAGGTAGTGTATATGGACAGTGTATTGTTTCTTCTTTTCTTTCCATTTGTTCATTTAATTGCTGTGGATTAACACATACATTACAACTCTAAATATAAACAAACACCTATTAGCATGTTAGCAAAGACAAAATGCTTAAATTTACTAAGACAGCATCTGGGAATGCACCGAAATTAATTTCATTTGACATAAATTAACACCGGAACTAATGATGGTACATCCTTGAGGCCACAACACAAATCTGCACATATTTCCCTGTAACAAACACAAATAGCCCAGACAGATTAAATCATACTTCAGTATAAAATTGCAAAAGTAATTAAGAGAGAGTCTCACGAGAACTTGTTTTCTCTTGTACTTCTCAACCAAACTATAGTTGTTTAGCTACTTGCCATCTTGGGATGGTTATGATTAAGAAACCGGTGCCTGACAAGTCTTTAGCCCTGAAATCAGTGTTGGTCTTACAAAATCATGACTGCACACTTTATATGTGTACAGTATTTATACTGTTGATGTAAGGTAATGATGGAGCCTGAAGGAAAATCTAGGGTTGTAATAATCGTTGCAACACAAGCTCACAGTTCCAGAAAGTGGTTAAGATAAAAACAAAAGACAAAAAATTAAATAAACAAGTACATAACAGGGTGAAAATGTGGTAAAATCAGAAAATGTGGTAAAAATCAGGCAGCCACAAGGGCTTTTCTTTTTTTCTGGATTGCTTTTGAAAACACTGTCGGTTGGGATGAGGAAAGTGGCTGGAAGATGATGAATCGGTGCTTTTCAAAACAATATCAGTTGGGTTTAGGGATGGGGTGGCTGGGGCATTGGTTTGTCAGTCAGTCAGTCAGTCAATCAGTCAGTCAGTCAGTCGACAGCGGCCTCTGGTGGACTTACGCAAGAACAGCAGGCATGAATGGCACTCGCGAGAGAAATTTGAGATCTCAAAGAGCATATACAACGGCCTCTGGTAGATTCTGAAAAAAAAACAAAACTTCAAAAAAAGAAGAAAAAAAAGAAAAAGAAAATTTACATATTTTTGACGCTCTCCAGAAATGTAAATAGAGGTACGTAATCAGATTGAGCCTGGGCTGTTAACATTAGTTAGTGCACCCTGAGTTAATAAGAACTAAGAATGAACGACTGTATTTTTCTTAATTAATTTTAACAAATATGAATAAATGCTGTAATAAATGTATTGTTTTTTTGTTTATGTTAGTAAAAACATTAACTAACATTAGGTAAAACAATCACTTTGTAAACTGTTTCCAACATAATTAAACCTAAACTAAAACCACTTCTGATATTGACGGATATTGTAGTAAGTACATTTAATATGACTCATTTCTCAAATTAATTAATACATGGTAACATATAGTAAGTGCAAACATAAATTAGATAAACAATACAGTTTAAAATGCTTTCATTATGGATTTTAAAACGTGTTTTAATGGTTCTGAATCAAAATCTGCAACATTGTTCCATCAATCATACACACACTTTTAATTTGCAAAAATTCCCAGAAGGGCTTGAAAGAGGCATATGCATTAATGGATTTGAAATGCTTCCTAATATAATACATCATTCTGTACTTTTCTTTCTCTTTTTTATTAAGATATTTGACATATCATGGGACCTGTATCAGCAAAGCAAGCTAGTGAGCTGTGGAGTCAAACATATCAAGGTACAGGATTCTGCTTTTTCCTAGTCTCATTTTTGGCATCAGATGGGTTTGTATCGATCTATAGTTGAATTCTCAAAAGTGAGTGCCAATTGATTTACATAGCTTCTGAATACATTTCTGAGTCACACAGGAATTTCTGTGCGATATGCATACTAGAACGAAGACTTGTAAATGTCACTTGCCAGAAGCTATTTGAAATGAATATTAGTTAACATTAAACAATGACCTTCATTTCTGAGGAAGAGCAAGCGATTACAGTTTCATTCGAAAATGAAAGGCTTTTCTTTGGAGTAATTTGCTCTAGTTCATTATTTACTGTGTCTAAGGCAGGGGTCTCAAACTGGCGGCCCCTTCTCATCTGTCCGGCCGGCAACTGACATCAAGAAAACAACAACATTCGGCCCAACAAAACATATATTTTTGAATCCCTATTATTGTTGTGCAGTCGCAAACAGACACTTGTGGTTTGACCTCCACCTACTGGACATTTAAAATACTGTACTATATGTCCGGGTTACTTTCGGTTTCTCTCAGCGTGCGGTCGAGAGTAACATACATGCAGATTATTCCTGTGGCTGATGTAAACGTTAAAATCTAAGTCCATAAGTGCTCTGTTTTTACTGAAGCTCTCTTTTTGTAAATACTCAAGGGTCATTTGATTATAATCAGTTTTATAGTGCCTGTTTTTTGTTGTACAAAGACCTCTGCATGGCTTACATGTTATGCTGGTGGTGCATAACAATGTTCAATTCAAATGATCTCATTAATCGATTTTCTGAGTGCATCAATAACATCAGGTTTTCACTTTTTTCTTGTGCTTGAATGTTAAAACGGCCCTCTTATGAACTGTCAGTCACTAATATGACTCTCTGCCAATTTGAGTTTGAGACCCCTGGTGTAAGGGGAGTAAATAGTCCATCTCATGTTAGCTTTACTTTCTTAGAGGACTTTCATTATTGAACGCACAGTTTTCCTTTTACTGTCACTTAATCAAAGCCCAGAGAGGAGCTCATAGACTGAATCATCTCTTAAAGCAGAACTGGGACAAATAGTGAGTCACTGAAACATATCTCCTCTTTCCCTCTTCAGTTTCTCTGAGAAACTCTCTTTCAGAAGTGTTTGTGGATTAGGACGTCTTCAAAAAACACTTTTTAGATAAAAGGAATTGTTGGATTTCTTTTTAAATTGGTGATTCATAACGTTGAAGCACAGCGCTGGCTCTCGCTTCTTTTACTGTCGGCTGGTTGAAATTGGGTTCAGAGAGAGTTCCGGTGTGGTGAAGCCGTCACGATTGTTCTCTCTGGAGACAGAAGCTCTTTTTTGAACACTAGTTCGCTACTTCGCTGTCTGCCACCTGCATACATGTCTTGGATAAAGAGAAGATCACACATACAGTGATTTATAGAAACTATTGAAGATTATTCATACACTCTGTAACTGGGGCAGTGCCTTTTGAAAAGATACACATTTGTCCATACTGGTCACTCAAAGGTGCATATTAGCAGGGTGTGGATTACTGGGGTTGTTATGCTTGATCCCCCCTGAAAGACGTCACAAAAATGTATGGGGGGTCAGTTCTCTAAATGGTAACACTTTATTTTGATGGTCCATTTGAGTATTAGTAGAATGTCTGCTTAATATCTGCTGATACTGCTCCTTCAACAGACATTTAACTGACTATAAGAAACTTTGCAAGTACATGTCAACTTACACTAACACTACCCCTAACCCCAACCTAACAGTCTACTTATAATCTAATGAGGATTAGTTGACATGTAGATGCAATGTAACTTAATTTGGACCATCAAAATAAAGTGTGACCCTCTAAATAGTGAGACAGCTTGCTCTGATTTGCATCTTAAATAATAATATTAGGATTTAAAATAATAGATAACACATACATTGTGTACATTGACCACCCCATAACGGTTCATACCATTATGAATGCATAATCGCCTCACTCGCGGCTCGCCTCAGTTGGCCTTACCTTTCTTCTTGAGAAAACTCTTGGCTGCAACCTGAAAAACTCTGGATATAGTTGGCCGAAAACCAAAACTAAATGCTTTGTGATAATTATTTATTATTTTATTAAAGTCAATTAAAATGCAGAGAAGCATCATTCTACCAGTGTGGCTATAACAACACAGAAGTGCTATTTCAAGCACCAAACATATATACATAGAAATGTCCTATCAGCATGTTTATGAGTGAACTTGAGTATGAGTGTGTGGTTCATACATAGATAAATATATGTGTACATGAACAAAATATACTCAAAGTAAAAAAACAGGGCTATTTTGAATTTTCACAGTGTGCGTGCAAGCCATACTTGTCAACCCTCTGGTTTTTCCCGGGATTCACCCTTATTTTACAGTTCTATCCCGCTATCATCCCGTAAAAGTATTTTCCTGTATTTCTCCCGTATTTTCAGTCTTTCTCTGAAGGGTGGCAATAAACATTAAAGAACTGATCCTCCCTATACGCAACCCATACCGCAGAACCACCAGGGTCCACCCCTTGCTCTTAAATGTGATTCTGTTCTGTGCTTTCGGTTTATTTAGGCATGAAACACTTTGAAAGAAACATAAAAACAGCGGGATTCCCTTTCCTATTCATTACAGGTGCCATCGCTCCTATGCAATCCTCAAAACATCCTCATAAATCCTCATAAAGCGATGCGTGACTGTCAGGTGACGCACTCCATAGTGATAAATAGACACTGTTTCCCAAACAGATTCTGTACACGCGATTTGGGTGCGTGTTTGAACAGACGCATACACACAATTAATAATAACATCTAAAGATGTCGATCTTGATGTTTTTTTTTCTCAAACACAACTAATTTTGTCTTAAATGAGCATAAAACGTTAGGAAAGTGTCACGGTTGTAGTGAGGGAAAAGGAGGGAGGACTCAAGTGCAGAACAAAATGGGTATTAATTAATAATAAAATAAAACAAACAGCAAAATAAACTACCCTGAGGGGGAAAACATTAATAAAACAAATAAACAAACAAACTTGACAGGCTGGCAGAGATCAGGGCTTGGATCAGGACTGGAACAAGACAGGACTAATAACGACGACGATCGACAACGAACTGGCACAGGACAGCAGACATGAGGAGAATTTAAAGCAGAAATAATTAACAAACAGACAGGTGAACATGATAGACTAATAATGGGTTAACAAGGAGGGTGGGGCTAGACAATAGACGGGAGAGCACATGACAACACAAACCATGCGCTCACATAAAGACTAGAACACGCAGCCAATGAGAGAACTCATTAACTGCGTGCTCACATGACGACACAAGCACGCGGCGTGTGTAAACACACACACCATGTGCTAAAACACAACAACAGGAGGACTGAACGCAAGACACAAGCACATGATAAAAAGACATCCTACCGTGCGCTCACACATATGCAATGCGCATGTTTCACCTCAGCGCCATCCAAAACCGAACCCGACTAGAGATTCAAGACGCTGACAATGAAACAGCGCGATGCCGACAGAACAAACAAACACCAGGACGAGAGCGCGCAATCGCGAACACACTCAGACCCCACGCGCCCACAATCGGCACTTATACATAGACACAATGACAACACACAGGACTAGACAGAGCTAGTGTCCAGACTCTGCCACCAAAACAAGAATTAGCAAGACAGGAGGGGCAGAACCCTGACAGAAAGCAGTTGAAGAACGTTAGATTTGTGCATTTTTAAAGTGACACCTCTGTTATTTAATGTAATCAAAAAATCTAAATAAATGAGATTCATTCTTTGCTTTTTATTAAGTTATACAGTAAGAAAAAGATTAATGAGATTTGATAACTTGATTCTATTTCTTCATAATAGCTCATTTCAATAAGCTAAACTGTTTGCTAATGTATACTATTAAATTTTGTTTTGTCATCATTAGTCATAAATGGCAGGGGAGTTCTCGAGACCTACCCAAGCTCAAACTCCCCTCTCACCCTGCTAACGGGAGGGAGCCCCAGGCTTGAGGATCTTATGAGCTCAGGGCTCTCTCCCGGGACAGCATGCCAAACAAGCTTTAAAATCAATCATCAGCTAAGTGCGAATACTTGAAATAGGTTTTTGTGTGGTCTGAAAGCCGATTCACACCTCGCAGTGCCTACAGGTGGAGAGAGTGGGACGCCAGCAGTGGGACACAACAATATCATTTTTTTGGCTCATATTTCTTCCTAAAACATGTGGCACAGGACAATAAAAAAAAACTAAATTGACCCTAGTCTATCTGTGTGTATATGAGAGTGTATGGGTGTTTCCCAGTACTGGGTTGCAGCTGGAAGAGCATCCATTGTATAAATCATATGCTGGACAAGTTGATGGTTCATTACGCTGTGGCGACCCCTGATTAACAAAGGGAAATAAATATTATCCATTGAAAAGTCCAAGCAATGAAAGTGATCAAGATAAATAGATTTAATTTAGGATCTCTTGATGAAATCTCATTGGTTTTTGCACTAACAGGTTTGACTGATGTACTTGGTTTTCGAGGGTTAAATGGTTTGTTTCTACATTACGTTAATAAACTTCTTCAAGTGTAATTTTGCAATCCACTGTACTGTCGCAATTACATGCTGTATAAAGGATACTTTTACATTTGAATTTGGCCACAATATATCTTAAAGGGCACCTATTTTAGTATTTTGTGTCTCCAGAGTGTCTCTGTAAAGTTTTAGCTCAAAACACCCATCAGATTATTCATTATACCTTTCAGAATATTAGAATTTTCTGCTTTGAACACAATGTAGCTGTTTTTGTTGCCTTTAATGCTAGTTCTTACGGCCCACCGTTACAACATGCTTGTCAAAGTGTGCCTCAATCTTCGACTACGTCAGATAAACAGCGCAGTGACAGACATGAAGGAATCAGATCTCACGTAACGTTTGTGAGAAATACTACAGTAAGAACTTTCCCAATGATTATTTGATGTATTTGTTGTGGTGTTAATTCAAGCCTTTCTGCAACGATGAGTCACAAACAATGTCGTCACAAAGATCACGCCCACACACACAAACACACACACTGCGAACACACACACACAGCATGCACATTTAACTTTGCACAGTTTTCAAAGGCATATTTGACAGGAAATACGTTAATATTCACTGCTGTATGGATATTCGTTGTGTTAATGTACAAAACATACCTAATTTTAATATCCCCAAACGTGGATTGAAGCGTCTTCTTTTATACCTGTGCAGTGGTGATAAAGTAAAATGGTAAAATCGTTGTAATTCATTACGAACATGCACTGACTTAAAACCGTTTTAAACTTGTAAAACTCATTCTTGATTACATTCGATGGTGATTGATGATCACAGAGAGCTGAACAGATCTTTTAATCCCTGTTGCTTTGCGCATGTTGTTTTGCGCATTGCGTTACAATGGAGACATATTAATACGCGGCTGTCAATCAATTCTTTGGCTGGGGAAACCGCACTCCTGCGTCACGTTGCAGTGGGCCTCAAAATGGGAGGGATTTGGAATCTATTTTAACGTCAGCAAATAAAATAAAAGAGACTTATTGTGTTTCTGTCACTCCAATATGACTGTGAACACACTATACCTACACACAGTTTTATCCAAACAGCTTACAAAGAATGATTTTCATCACAGGTGTCCTTTAAGTTTTATCATTTCCACATTAAAGAAGTAAATCCTTGCACAATGCACATGAAACCCAGTGTTGTCAATTGCTGCATCTCTTTCACCGCTTAGCATGAAGCTTTGGCTTTAGGTTCTTGTCATGAAGTAATCCACAATCCTAGTGGGCTCTATACCTTTTAATCTTCATTTCTGTCTCTCTCTCTTTCTCTTCACTCCTCTCTCATGACTGTCTCCTGTTCTTCCCCTATAGCTCTTGCTGCGTCAGTGTTTTTCTCTTACTATATGCCCAGTTTGAGCCACCTTTCCATATAGTTAGGTTAGTGTAGCAGTTGTCCCACATAATTTCTGCGTCTTTACCCCTCAACCATGTGACATCTGCTCCCCGGGCCTGTGCTCACTCAGCGATTATGCACTCAAAGCATGCCAGAGATTTAGTTCGCTGTAATCCCCCGTTTCTCTTTCTCTCTCGCTCTCTTTTTGTTTCTCTTTGAGAGAGCCCCAGAGAAACTGAAACTCTCTGGTGCCAGATGAAAAGCTACATTTTGTGTGGTTCCATAATTTCTTCAAAGCCAGCTAAAGATGTTCTTCAATTAAGATACTGGGCATACTCTCCATATTACACACACGAGCATATTAACTGAAATTAAACCACACAAGTGACTGATTTGGAACATTTACAGTAGACACACATGGTGCTCGATGTGAGATCAGGCATGAGCCTTCAACAACAGAACACATCCATAAAAAATAAATCATCAACTTCAAGTAAGATTCAGACTGTCAGATTGAACTAAATAAATTAAATAAAGTAAATAAAAGAGATTGACTGTAACAGAGGTTTGAAGATTCGAGAGATACAATGTTGTGCACACTATAAACACTCTACATAGAATGAAATTTACAAATCTCCCTTACAAAGAAAGCAAAAGTAATCAAACAAATGTAAAACATACAGAAAGACTGTTTAAAATTACACGTACACCATGTGCAAACAAACAAGGTTGGCAGTCATTGGGAGTGGTGCTGGGTAAAGCCAAAGTCATTTCAAGGAAAGTCTGTTCACTTGACAGCCTTATTTGCTGCTCCGGGCAGTTCATCAAAGACCAAAGTCTAAAATTATTAATCCTAAAGAATTCTGAAATCTCGAAAACCACCTGCCGAACTTACAATTTAATTACATATTTAAAATCAGCAACGAAATCTGAACTGTCCCCTTATTATTGGTGCTTAAATTCTGATTAAGTGGAAAACGTGGTATTTTCAGTTTGCTGTAGCATTTGCACATGTGCAAAGATTGACACGACACCAATCTTTATGGCTGATTCAGTGGTATCCAGAGAATATGCTTATAACTCTGGAAAAACAGAGACAGTTCCTATAGCAAAGACTAGCATAGCATGTGATGGGATGTCAGATCAATGCAGGCACACAGTATTCACCAAATGACAGGGGTTGCCATAGCAAAGAAACAACCTCTACAGACCCCTCTCCCCATTTATTGTGTGGCTATAAAGACAAACCATTTGCTATTTTGACCGGAAGGTGGGATTAGGGCTACATGATTTGGGAAAAAATTGAATTAACATCGATTTAACAATCATTTCAAGAGGTTTGATATGGTGGTTTTAACAGCACCAAAGAAAGACCAAGCATAATCAAAATAAATAAATAAGTTATTCAGGCCTATTTGTATGTACGTTTGTACGTACTTTCATTTTAGTTGTCGTTTATTTTAGTGGTCTTTTATTTATTTAATTTTACTTTTTCCAAAATGAATCTTCAATCTTCATTTAATACGTTTACAATAATAAAGCTGTTAACAAGTTTTTAATGATTAATGAAGCAATTATAATGTTTTGTCCTATTATTTCATCTTTATAAGTAGCAGGGTATTTACAGCTACTGTATATTTCTGTCCGTTCACATCCCGTCCCCTTGTGCCCCCTGGCGGCAAAGTCTCAAACTGCGGTCATACCTTAAAACACGTTCTCCCGCGGCGGCGGTACAAGCCACGGCGGTAATGTCCATATTTAAGTAGTACCTACTGTATATAGATGTATAAACCCTTTAAAACCTTTACAATTAGATTGTTACATTTTTTTATATTGATTTCATGATGCATTGACGATGCTTTCCATATACAGTTTTAGATTTTACTTCACAGCACAAGAACTCTTGTATTAAAATGTATCATTTATAAATATATTTATATATTATTCATTCATTCCCAGAGATGGGTTGTGGCTGGAAGGGCATCCGCTGCGTAAAACA
>CAIGQQ010001431.1:185246-199833 GCA_903798035.1 Danio albolineatus | reverse complement strand
TAGATAAAATGTGACGAGTAATAGATAAAATGTGACGAGTAATAGATCAAATGTGAAGAGTAATACATAAAATGTGATGAGTAATAGATGAAATGTGATGAGTAATAGATCAAATGTGACGAGTAATAGATCAAATGTGACGAGTAATAGATCAAATGTGATGAGTAATAGATGAAATGTGATGAGTAATAGATCAAAAGTAATCGATATACAACAAGAGCAGTAATCGGGTGGATGTTTTAAAAGATTTTTTGCAAATAGTTTCAAATGATCACTTCCCAACTAGAATATTCTTCACCATTCTGTTTCTTTGTAGCTTATGAAACAAATCAATTCCACCGAGGTCTAAGATCTGTTGTTGACAGTACATCAGACTACCAATTTCTTGTATACTTTACTTGGACTGTTCACTCCACTTCTCTTAGAATCCTGAATCAGCTCTTTAACAGCATGAGTCTGGACACATGCCAGATTGTAATGATCTTCTCCATCATATGATAAATTACTGCTGTCTTGTTCATTAAAAAACTGTTTCAAATGAAATTTCTCAGGTGAAAAATCCGTGATGGACTTTGCTATGCTTTTCAGAGAAAGGAGATGTGTTTTTGCTTAAAAGAGTGACAGTTTTGTAGGTTTGTTAGCGTCTATTGAATGAATGTGTGTTGTGGGTGCGTTTTTAGGGTCACATGGAGGGTGAGGTCTGGGGTCTTGCCACACACCCTCATCTGCCTCTGTGTGCCACTGTGAGCGATGATAAAACCCTCCGCATCTGGGATCTTTCTCCCAGCCACTGCATGCTCGCCGTACGCAAACTCAAAAAAGGTAAGCACAAGATTTTTTTTATCACACTAGTAACTTCTACTAAAGTAAAGTACTGTATCTTTAATTATGACACGTGCAAAAACGGCTAAAAAAAACAAACAAATCTTTTTCACAAGGTTTTCATACCTGTCAACACTCCTGTTTTTCCCAGAATTCTCCTGTATTTTATAGTTCTATCCTGCTATCATCCCGTAAAGGTATTTTCCCGTACTGTATGTCTCCCGTATTTTCAGTCTTTCTCTGAGGGGGGCAATAAACATTAAAGAGTCGATCCTCCCTATACGCAACCCATACCGCAGAACCACCAGGGGCCGCCCATTGCTCTTAAATGTGAGTCAGTTCTGTGCTTTTGTTTTATTTAGGCATGAAACACTTTGAAATAAATATAAAAACGGCGGGATTCCCTTTCCTTTTCATTACAGGTGCCATCACTCCTCCTATGCAATCCTCAAAACAGTCATAAAGCGGTGCGTGACTGTCAGCTGACGCGCTCCATAGTGATAAACAGACGCTGTTTCCCAAACGTATTCTGTACTGCGATTTGAAGTGTAACGAAATTCTGGGCTTTGGGTGTGTGTTTGAACAGACATATACACATGATTAATAATAATAACAACATCTAAAGATGTCGATCTTGGTGGGGTTTTATTTCCAAACACAACTAATTTATCCTAAATGAGCATAAAAAAGTTAGGAAAGCAATCGAAAGCTTTCATTATAATGTTATTATAATGTTTTTAAAGCGACACCTCTTATTTAATGTAATCAAATGAAAAATCTAAATAAATGAGATTCATTCGGTGCTCTTTAATCAGAATGTGTAAGTTATACAGTTGTTGTGTTAGGGGGGTTGGAAAGGATCCCTTATTTTCACATCGCAATGTTGACAGGTGTGGGTTTATAATAGATAAGTGTCTTTAAGATGAGTTAAATCTGTGATCTGCTATAATGCGAGATGAATTGTGAATTGTATATAAAATTCTTTCTTTATATATATATATATATATATATATTTTTTTTTTTTTGGATACTCTACAGAACAAATCATCATTATGCTCTATTACCCTAACTTTCCTAGTTAACCTAATTAACCTAGTAAAGCCTTAATGTCACTTTAATACAAATACTGTATCTCAGTAATCTCAGTAAACATCTAGTAAAATATTATTTACTGTCATTGTGGCAACGATAAGCTAAATCAGTTATTACAAATGAGTTACTAAAACGTTTATATTTAGAAACGTGTTGAAAAAAATCTCTCTGTTAAACAGACATTTGGGAAAATAATAAACAGGGGGTCATAATTCAGGAGGGCTAATAATTCTAACTGTATACAGGGTCCCCACGAGTGCTTGAAACGCTTTATAAATTTGTGAATCTGAAAAACAAAATGAAAGTCCTGGAAAGTTTCAAAAACAAAACTAAACACATACATAGATAAATGTCTATGAAAGTTCTTGAACTTGTTTTGTGCAAAAACCTTTTGGGAAAATATTCCTTATTATTATTTTTTTATTTTTATTTATTTATTTATTTTATTTTATTTTTTTAAATTTATTATTATTATTTTTTAATAGTATTATTATTACTTTTGGTCCACTCATTTTTTGGTCCACTAATTTGCCAACACTTTGTGCCTTATGCATACTAGCTTGCTTGATTTATATTTGCTGTTTGCATTTATCAGGGTTTATTTATCGTACTGTATTTATCATACTGTAACGAGGAGTCGGACAGAGAGGGATCCACGTGCAGTATATTTATTAAACACAGTTCAACAGTGATCAAACACTGGTGATCAAACTCACATGAGGGACAGTCAAACATAGTCGAAAGGCAGGCGGCGAACACTCGTAGTAGATATGAACAGGCATGATCAGAGGTAGGCAGATAGAGGCAAAGGTATCAGAATAGCAAAGGGTCTGGGCAGGTGAAGGTCAGAAACAGGAGAACAATCAGGAATCAGGAATACACTCGGTAATGTTGACTAGACAAACAAGACTTCGCCCAGGAGTGAACGTGTGTGCTGCTTATATGTGTGTGCTATGTGTGTGCTATGAGATTGTGTGTGTGTACCAGTGATCTAACATCCAGAGATCGCTGGTGATCGTGACACATACGGTCGTGGAAAACCTGGAAAAGTCATGGAATTTTGACATGAAAAACAGATATTTCTATACTTGAATACAGGTTATTTACTTCTTTTTTGTTCATGGCATTGTTCATCACACACTCTCACAATATTAGTGTGGTGTAAGCATTGTCTAAATAAATTTTACATAGATATTAATATAAATTGAAACTAAATAGATTGTTGGGTGTTTTACGATATGCTGTAGTAAAGTTGAACATGCCTTGTTTTTCTTTTACCACACATATGTAGACATTGCATGAAACATTAGGTCATGAAAATTTAATTCAATTCACCTTTATTTGTATAGCACTTTTACTATGTAGATTGTGCTAAAGCAGCTTCACATAGAAGGTTATAGTAAATTAAAACAGTGTCAGTCCAGTTTTCAGTGTTGGAGTTCAGTTTAGTTCAGTTCAGTTCAGTGTGGTTTAATATTCACTACTGAGAGTCCAAACACTCAAGAGCAAATCCATTGATGCGCAGTTCTACAAGTCCATGCAATCCAGTGGCGAGGAAAAAAAAAAAATTATAAAAATTTACTTGAAAGTCTTGGAAAAATAATAATAATAATAACAATTCCTTACATTTGTATAGCACTTTTCTGGGCATTCAAAGCGCTTTACACAATGGGGGGATCTCCTCATCCACCACCAGTGTGCAGCATCCACCTGGATGACACTACGGCAGCCATTTTGCGCCAGACCGCACACCACACACCAGCTGATTGGTGGAGAGGAGACAGAGTGATGAAGCCAATTATGATATGGGGATGGTTAGGAGGCCATGATGGACAGAGGCCAGTGGGCAGATTTGGCCAGGATTCCGGGGTTAAACCCCTACTCTTTTTTTCGAAGGACATCCTGGGATTTTTAACGACCACAGAGAGTCAGCACCTCGGTTTAACGTCTCATCCAAAAGACAGTGCTCACTGAGCAGTATAGAGTCCCCGTCAGTATACTGGGGCATTAGGGCCCACACAGACCGCAGGTTGGGCGCCCCCTGCTGGCCTCACTAACACCACTTCCGGCAGCAACCCAGCTTTCCCATGTGGTCTCCCATCCAGGTACTGACCGGGCGCAGCCCTGCTTAGCTTCAGTGGGAAAAGTCATGGAAAATCATGGAAAAGTCATGAAATTTCAAAAGTAAAAATGTGTATGAACCCTGATATATGGGTTAAGTTTCCCACATGAGTTATTTTGGGTTTTACACTGCCATGATGTTCACATGTGAACAAAACAACTTGTAAAAATAAACTGTAACCATTGAAAGGTGATGCATCGAAATGGTAGTTTCAACATATTTGGTTTATATGTAAATTTACTCACTCGCTAGTCCTGAAGTTGAGGGTATTGGACATGGAAAGTCCTTAAAAGATCCTTGAATTTGAAATTAACCAAAGTATGGGAACCATAGCTTTAGCATAACAATGTATAGCCATACATAATTTCATAACCAGTGCTGTTAGATTTGTTTATCATTTATGTCCTCTGTCACTATGTGTTTGATTGTCCACGCCCCTTGTTTTCTTGTGTTTAAACCTCTGTATTACTTTCATCTTTGTTTATTGCTGTGTTTAGGGTTTAGTGTTGTTTCTTTTTTGAACTAACTTTATTTTGAAACTGCACGTGAATCCATCTCTGGCTTATTCCTGCATTATTCGTAACAGATTTCAAAGTTAACCTCCAAATGGTCTTCAATTTAATTGTATAAGCCGTAATTATAGGTTAACCCATAAATGAAACATTAAAATTTCCTCACTGTCAAACATCTGTACACTAACAGCCTTCTGTGGAACATAAGAGTAAACATTTTAAGGCGCATGCTGAGAAAAACTACTTTGATAAATCAAAATAAATAAAATAAAAAGATAAATAAAATCAAAGATAAATAACTATATGGCCAAAGGTTTGTCTTAATTTTGCTGTGGCATCATTTGGAAGCAGGGATTCATTACTGTCAACAAGCAGACACTCTGTCTGGTTATAAATAGCTCTTTATCTATACTCTTCTTGTAATTTGTATTCCAAGCTTGACTTACATAATGCCTGACCTCATTATGGTTCAGAAATTCAATTTGCTCTGAAAAGTATAACTTAAGTGTAGAACACTCAGTGTGCGTATTAGCCCTAAAAGCATATTGATTGGCTTTGGGCAGAATCTTGAAGACTGAAAGGGGTGGGTTGTGATGCTTTTATTGGAGGTGTTCATGCATATGATGCTTTATCGGTCAGTGATTTAGTGGAATAAAGTTCTATAGGTGAGATTCTATTTATTACACGGTGAAAAATATATACAGTTAAAGTCAGAATTATTAGCCCCCCTGAATTATTAGCTACAGCGGAATGAACCGCAAACTTATCCAGCATATGTTTTATGCAGCAAATGCCCTTCCAGCTGCAACCCATCTCTGAAAAACATCCATACACACTCAAACACTACACACAATTTAGCCTACCCAATTCACCTATACCACATGTCTTTGGACTTGTTGGGTAAACTACTGTAGAGCACCAGGAGAAAACCCACGCTACCACAGGGAGAACATGGAGACCTTATTTTTCTTTCCTTAAAATGTGGATTCAGACATGCCTTAATGCTTTTGCACCATGTGCTTTAGATTTCGTACTTAAATCATTAAAATAGAGCCCAATGGTTGGGGTTCTCTCCGTTTTACTCAAGTTTTGCTTGAAAAAAACCCAAAGAGCCATTTTTAGAGTATAATAACAATATGCAGCAGTAGAAGCGGTGAGCTCACAAACTCTTATAATTTTAGCAATATCAGATTCTTTATTCAAACTACTGTGGAACAACATTCGGGAGAATTGTGTTGGTCCGACATGAGTTTGCATGTAGTTTCAAGGAAATTGCATTTCTTATACCACTGTCTCAAAAAGACTTTGTAAATATGTAGCGCCTTCCACGGTGAGGTGATCGTTCTAACTTACAGCTTGAGCTTTTTCCATATTTCTATGTAGTCATAATGAAAAGCAGTCTTTCATGCCTGATGCCATTGAAGACTTTGAACTTGTTGCAGGTGGGCGATGCTGCTGCTTCTCTCCGGATGGCAAAGCTCTGGCTGTGGGTCTCAATGATGGCAGTTTCCTCATCGTCAATGCAGACACTCTTGAAGACCTGGTGTCATTTCATCACCGCAAAGACATCATATCAGAAATACGCTTCTCTCCTGGTTAGTTTATGAATTAATATCAATTGGGGGAAACATGGGAGATTGTAACATTTTTTTACATCTTCTTTCAGAACTCACCGATTGCTTCAAATACAGTCATCTTTTTATATAAGATACAGTTATAGGCAGTAGGGGATAGAGTACCACAACTTGTAATGCAAGTAGAGTTAAAGTATCTGTTGTAATACTATTTAAAATATGAGTAAAAAGTAGTCCTTCAAAAAGTACTACTACTACTACTACTAATTCCTTACATTTATATAGCACTTTTCTGGGCACTTAAAGCACTTTACACAATAGAGGGGATCTCCTTATCCACCAACAGTGTGCAGCATCCACCTGCATGATGCGACGGCAGCCATTTTGCACCAGACCGCGCACCACAGTGATGAAGCCAATTATGAAATGGGGATGGTTAGGAGACCCTATTCTTTTTCACAGAACATCCAGGGCTTTTTAATGACCACAGAGAGTCAGGACCTCGGTTTAACATCTCATCATAAAGACGGCGCTCACTGAGAAGTATAGAGTCCCCTTCACTATACTGGGACGTTAGGACCTAGACAGACCGCAGGTTGAGTGCCCTCTGTTTGCCTCACTAACACCACTTCCGGCAGCAACCTAGCTTTCCCATGTGGTCTTCCATCTAGGTACTGACCAGGCGCAGCCCTGCTTAGCTTCAGTGGGTGACCATGTGAGAGTTGCAGAGAGCTAGCTGCCAGCTAGCAGCACAAGTGATTTAATGCTAAACAATTATTCCACCTTATATGCTGCAAATTAAAAATGTAAACAGTGCCATGTCTTTTTAAGAGTGTTTCTAAGATTGATTGTTTTCCGTTCAGGAACTTTACGCTTACAAAGTGAGATTGATTTAATGTGAAAACACATTACATGAATACACTGTACGCTCCTATAATAATATTTTTAGTCTTAGTCCATTTTAGTTTTAGTCATATTTGAGTCTTCTGAATCATTTTTGTTTTTGTCTAGTTTTAGTTAACTAAATTTCATAAGATTTTAGTCGACTAATGCCGAGTTCAGACTGCATGATGTTCAAAGTAGTTGTGTCACAGATGTTTTCACACTGCATCTATCAGGGCTGCGTTTTGTTGCTGCTTTGTTTACACTGCAAGATAGATCGGCGACAGGGAGTTTCACACTGCATGACTTCAAAATAGGAAAGAATCGCAGACAACTTTGTCCAAACTACGTCTCACACCCAAAAACACGAAGTATATCTTTTGATATTAACTACATAACAAGAAAGAAGCCTTTAATGGGGTAGAAATATACATATTTGCTCACCTGGCACTTTTTTATAACTTTTTTATTTTTTGACCGAGTTAGATTGTGATATTGCTCACATGACAAGTCAAACAGACACAGGAGCTCATGACAAATTTACACTAATTTCCCCCCTATTTCTTGTGTTACCATCTCCCCCAACCTCCCGCTGGCCTGCAGGTACCCACACTAGTGAATGCTGCTCTTTCATTGGCTGTAGGCGATTGCTGATGTTATTTTCAGTCAAAACACATTTCACACGGCATGATTTGAATCGCCGACAGCTCCAGATATTCAGCACGCCAAATATCGGAAAACGCAAGCCATGTGCTCACATAGAGACTAGAACACGCAGCCAATGAGAGAACTCATTAACTGCGTGCTCACATGACGACATAAACACGCAGCATGTGTAAACACACACACCACGTGCTGAACACAACAACAGAGGACAGAATGCGAGACACAAGCACACGATAAAATGAAAACATCTTACCGTGCGCTCACACATATGCAACGCGCATGTTTCTTCTCAGCGCCATCCAAAACCGAAACCAACTAGAGACTCAAGGCGCTGAGAATGAAACAGCGCGATGCCGACAGAACAAACAAACACCAGGACGAGAGCGCGCAATCGTGAACACACCCAGACCCCACGCGCCTGTATCAAACGGAATCGCGCAGGGTCCAAGCGCACCCACAATCGGCACTCATATATAGACACAATGAAAACACACAGGACTAGACAGAGCTAGTGTCCGGACTCTGCCACCAAAACAAGAATTAACAAGACAGGAGTGGCAGAACCCTGACAGATACACTCCCCGTTCCCCCAACACAAGATTAATATGGTGAAAATGCCTAGAGTACTGAGAACATGAGTGTACCGTATAAATGATCTGTACTGTATAATCATCTGATCCCTTGACTATGATCGTGCAAACTATTTTTATACCTTTACATATGCTAATGCCGTTAATGGATATTTGCAGGAATGGATTAACATATTAATGAGCTTGTGATAACTGGGTCATGGTAACAGCTGAAAATTGAAAAGCTGCTCTCTGTATTACAGTAACAGGCAAGTATTTGGCAGTAGCGTCAGGAGACAGTTTCGTGGATATTTACAACGTGATGAGCAGCAAGAGGGTCGGCGTGTGCAAAGGCTCCATGAACTACATCACCCATCTGGACTGGGACAAGAGAGGTGAGTAAGACACAAAAATCTGTATTTCAAACGGCAAGTTATTCAAGAGACCTTGGCCCTGACAGGGGTTTGCAGCTACAAAGCGAGCAGAAGTCATTCATCTTCAGAGAGAGCAGGGGGTTTCAGGATGCATGAGTGATGGAGACAGGGATGCAATGTGTCTGATGATGTAAGTCTGGCGAGTTTGGCTTTATGTGACTGTGAAATGTGCCAACTTGTGGAAGTGAAGCTATTGGAGTCCTTGTGATCGATGGCCTTGTCAAGAATGAGGGGAAGAGGGAGACTATGTTAGAAAATAAGGAGAGACGCGACACAGGCTCATTGGAAATACTTGCTTCAGCGTACATTTTACACAAAAATGTTCACATATGTTTCAGTGCAGTTTCCAGGTTAAATTAACACTCATTGGATGAATTAATAAATTAATAACTCATTGGATCAACTCAAATTAATCGAGGGCAGGATTTCCATCCAATAAATTTGTTTAGCACCAACTAAAATATATATTTTACACAATTAAATATGGGCGCAACGGTGGCCTAGTGGATAGCACGTTCGCCTCACAGCAAGAAGGTCGCTGGTTCGAATCCCAGCTGGGCCAGTTGGCATTTCTGTGTGGAGTTTGCATGTTCTCCCCGTGGTTGCGTGGGTTTCCTCCGGGTGCTCCGGTTTCCCCCACAGTCCAAAGATATGCGGTACAGGTGGATTGGGTAAGCTAAATGGTCCGTGGTGTATGTGTGTGAATGAGAATGTATGGATGTGTTTCCCAGAGATGGGTTGTGGCTGGAAGGGCATCCGCTGCGTAAAACAAATGCTGGATAAGTTGGCGGTTCATTCCGCTGTGGTGACCCTGGATTAATAAAGGGACTAAGCTGAAAAGGAAAATGAATTAATGAATGAACAATTAAATGCAATTGAGTTGGTCCAACATGATTTTTTCAAATAAAAGTTGAAATACATTTGTATTTTTATTTAACTTAAACTCAAAGGCCTGATAATATCATGTATGTCTATTATGTGTCGTACATTTTGAAGTCTTCTAGTTTTATTTGAAGCAATCCTAAATGAAGCCATTTTTAAGCATATTTCATGAGTTACATCTACAGTTGATTGAGACTGATCTCAGAACTCATTTTAGGACAGTTGTTGCTCAATGAGCAAAGCAACAAACTTCATTGCTGCTAATGTGAACACCCAAAGCATGGGTGCTTCTGCAAGGTGGTTACCTCAAAACTTAAAACATTATATGAAAATCTTCTAAATCTTCAAACTAAAGTAAATATTAAACTCTAACAGGTCTTTCTATAATGTAAAACATCTAAGAATACTTTTATTGTCAATATTTTAATTTGCTTAATTCAGTCCCACGCAAAGCATGCTAGGAACTACAAATCCTTTAACCAGGTTGTTAGACTAACACAATTCTGTCATGTTGTCCCAACACAAAACGCTTAAGTTAACGTAATGGTTTACAATTTAAGTGGACTGAACATAAAACAAATAAATTAGCCAAACAAATTACAAGAATTGTGTTGTTTCAGCTCATTTTATACAGGTAATTTGAACAAGCAGCAGTAATAATTTTTTTGAGTTTGGGCAGTATGACGCCGACAACTTATGTTCCTTTTCACACTAATGATATTTACAGGGATATATTATAGGAATAATGGATTTTTTTCTAGCCGTTTTTGCACAACACCAAACAAACACCAAAAAACAAATAAACAGTGCCTATGTTTTGTGAACAGTGCCTATGCTAAACTTTTAATTAGTTTATGTGACCTGTTTATCTCAATATGTACAAGATTTCTGATGTGGTCAGTTTATTTTGTAGTTCACTTTGTACGATGTTGTACTTGTGATGCAGAGCTCTCGGGTTCAATTAAGGTGAAGCACATTTTAACAAAATGAATAAAAGCAATGTAAAATCAAGGTAAAGCTATTTGGCTGCAGTAAAGTTTTGCTTTTGATAACGCTGTCGGTTGGGTTTAGGGAAGAGTTTAGGTCAGTGGTTCGCTAGGTGATCTGTACAACTTACAAAAAGGATTTGTATCTGACACACAACAAAACATACTCTTTGTGTACATACTCATGTAATGTGTTTTAGATTCGCAAAAAATGTAAACATCACCCTCTAGTGGATTTGTCATGTAAAACATGCAACAAAACGTACCCAGAGTAACGTATTTTATGTCAAATGTAGTCTGACGCATGGATTTGCGATAATCCTGGTCTAAAAAGGTGTCTTATTTTTATTTTATTTTGTAATAAGTAATGTTTTTTATTTGCAGTAAAATGTCTTATAAAGCAAAAGTGGATTTTTACACCTGTTAAATTTTAATTGTATTCATTGCTCACTGTACAATAATCTAAAAAGTGACAGTTAAGGCTTTATTGTAAATGACTCTCAGCCAAAGAAAACAGCTTAGAAAAGATGTCAAGAATGTTTTCTCTGTGTTTCCCATGCACATTTTATGTGGTATACCAGGGATCACCAAACTTGTTCCTGGAGGTCCGGTGTCCTGCAAATTTTAGCTCCAACCCTAATCAAACACACCTGAACAAGCTAATCAAGCTCTCACTAGGTATACATGAAACATTCAGGCAGGTGTTTTGACACAAGTTGGAGCTAAACCCTGCAGGACACCGGACCTCCAGGACCGAGATTGGTGATCCCTGTGGTATACTGTAGGGCTGCAAAATAAATTGTTTCATCATTGATATTGCAACGAGCACGTCCGCAATAGTCACATCACAGGATGTGCAATGTTGATTTGGATTATAGATCAGTCACACAATTCAGAACACATGAGGCTTGTGAATTTTACAGAGATCAAGTCTTTTGATTGTGAGAACTTTAGAAGTTTAAAGCATAGACAAGAAAACAGTATTTTTTGTTTTTAAATAAATACTTTTGAGTGGTTTATACAATGAGGACCTTGTAATTTTACATGTGATTTTTATTTTAGTTTCAAGAGTTCACACTTAGCTGATGATTGATAATAAAGCTTGTTTGGCATGCTGTCCCGGGAGAGAGCCCTGAGCTCATAAGATCCTCGAGCCCTGGGCTCCCTCCCATTTGCAGGGCGAGAGGAGAGTCTGAGCTCAGGTAGATCTCGATGAACTCCCCCTCGGCTTATTTCCAGCTAGTAGTGAACTGAGGAGAGGTGTATTCGTTAAGAGCTTGGCTATAATATCAATTGTGCTTTCAAGTAACTTAGTGCTTGTTATTTAGACCGTGGGAGGAAACCGAAGAGCCCGGGGAAAACCCACGCGAGCACGCGGAGAACAAGCATAAAAACTCCGCACAGAAAAGCCACCTGATTTAGTAGGGACTTAACCAGAGGCATTCTTGCTGTGAGGCCACAGTGCTAGTCACTGGGCCACCGTGTCGCCCATCTGAAAGGAGGGAAAGTAGAAGTGGATGGGTGGGGGTGTTCTTCAAGACGAAGATGTTGAGATAAGAAAACTTTGGTTATTTATAGAGAGTTAGGAATCATACGATTGGATAATTAGTCATTAGCTGAAGCTGTAACAGCTGTGAACAATCATAAGCACGTGATCCTCTCGAAATTTGTTTATGAATAAACTTCACTTCTAATCTCTGTTAGACTCCCATGAAAACCATGAAACACTGTGTATTTAACTTTTATCTATGCTCTGTTGAACTTATATATGCTTATTATTTATTATATTTTATGCAGATGCAATGAAAAATCATTGAACATCTCAATCAATCTAAAATGATGAATTCTTTCTCTTCAAGTTATCTAGTGAAATTATGTTTATAAATCGCAATGTGTCTCACAGAAAAACAAAATATCACATTGTCAGATTTTTCTAAAATCATGCAGCCCTAGTATGAATCTCAAGTTCATCACTGACAATTAAAAATATCAGTTTAAAGGCAAAAATATTCACTTTATGTGGAGAAACAGCAGTTATTAAAGATTATAGTGAAGATTAAGATTAAGTGTATTGATCATTTATTTTACTTTTATATTTCTTTTGTTTTTGTTTTAGTAAATGCTGAATTTAACATGAACTAAGATAAGCTTAATGATACATTTTTATAAAGTCCTAAGTAATTCTCACAAAATAAAGACTGAAAGGGTTTGTGTGTGGTTGTACTATGTTAAATGCATATGTGTATTAAATGCTTTTGTGCAGCATTTTCATCTTTAGCTTTTTCATGAAAGATTAATTGTAAATATGTGTTAGCAGCACAACAATAAAATCTTTGAAGTCAATAAAAAAGAGGAAAAGTAAGATGAGATCAAAACTAAGTTGGAAACAATCAAATAAAATAAGACATATTGTGAGCAGGAGTTTGCATGTTCTCCCTGTGTTTGCGTGGGTTTCCACCGCAGTCCAAAGACATGCGCTAATTGAATAAACTAAATTGTCCATAGTGTATGTGTGTGTGTGAGAGTATGGATGTTTCCCACTAGTGGGTTGCAGCTGGAAGGGCATCTGCTGTATAGAACATATGCTGGATATGTTGGCAGTTCATTCAAATAAAGGGACTAAGCCGAAGGAAAATGAGTGAATGAATATTGTGAGAGAGAAAAACAAACACTTGCTCTATATTGCATTTTTGCACAGCTCACAAAGTATCCTTAGAACAACCAGTTGTAATAAATCAAGTTTATATAAATAAGCAGAGATCACCTGGTCACTGCATACAGTACAATCACAAAGCACAGGTGGATTTCATATTTGAAGAGATTCTCAGTGCTTAACTTTGTTACATCTGAGCGTTTCTCCTGTTTTCTTGCATTAGGGAAGCTTTTGCAGGTCAACACTTCAGCGAAGGAGCAGCTATTTTTTGAGGCTCCTCGTGGGAAGAAGCAAAGCATTCCAGTCACAGAGGTATGCATCCTGAACGTCTCACCGCGGGTCACCCTGCAAGGGGAAGGGCACTCTTTAGGGCAAGAACACGGCCCACTTTTTCATTAGCTTGTCTCTAAATTTGGAGGCAGGGAATTAGGCCGAGCTTAAGGCCATCAGTACGTTGGGACAGACAGCGAACGCTTACCTTAATAACTTAAGATTTAGCAAGAACTGGAGTCCTTTCTCTGTTTCTGATCTCCTGCCTTTGGCTAAATGCACAGCTTTTGTGGGAGGCATTTTGGCTGAAGTGGTTGTTGAATTTTCATTTCAAACAGAATGCTGCCAATTCATTTTTATTAAAAGTGTTGCTCAATTCAAGTTATTCTTCCACTTTGGAGCATACGCTTTGTACAGTCCTCAGCATAAATGAGTACACTGAGAAACATTATTCAAAGATGATTCCTTGGATTTACTAAATATTTTGGTGATACTTTATTTCGATGGTCCATTTGAGTATTAGTAGACTCTCTGCTTATATCTGTTATTACTGACATTCAACAGACATTTAACTGACTATTAAAAAACTTTGCAAGTACATGTCAACTTACACTAACCCTAACCTCAACCCTAACCCCACCCTAACAGTCTACTTATAATCTAATGAGAATTAGTTGCAATGTAACTTAAATTCAACAAACAGACCATCAAAATAAAGTGTGACCAAAACATTTTTACCTTAATGGTTGGAAACAATTTATTTGGGTTGAATCTGAACAAACAAATTAAGTTGAACATTAGTAAATTTTATTTGTTTGCTTAAATTCATCACAAATAAATTGTTTGCAACAGTTTTGGAGACATAATTTTTTTCAGTGTACACCCCATTTTGAAAATGAATATTTTATCCATTTTACAGTGAGATTAGGTAATATATTTTGGTGCGTTTGAACAAAACAGCTTTATTAAACAGATATATTCAGTAAAATAATATTTTAGTCACCAAACATTTTTATAAATAGAAATACAATACATTAAAATTTATGAGAATTATTATAAAACAAAAACTGTATTTTCAAAAATTTCAACAAAATTGTATATATTTATTTTGTTTCTTCTTCTT
>CAIGQQ010001431.1:163386-184846 GCA_903798035.1 Danio albolineatus | reverse complement strand
CATGAATACTAGTATTTTGAAAGATATCTAGTAAAATATTATGTTCTGTCATTATGGCAAAGATATGTGTTTTGTTGATAAAAGCTTCTCTCTGTTAAACAGAAATTGGGGAAAAACACCTTTTTTTGTTAAAAAATAATGCTTAAATGTTATATTTTTTTAGTAGTTTGATTAAGGTGTTTACATGTCTGTACTGCACTTCAATAATGCGACTAAGATACTCCACATCTTTTAGTTTCATTTCTCTTTAGTTTGATTATGACCTTAATTGGATTAAATTAATGAAAAATCGCTGTTTACATGGTGAAGTCTTAATCAGAGTATTGTCTTATCGCATTTAATTCAAGTTATTGGTATCCATGTAAACGTACTGACTGTGAATGACTTATACTGTATGTGCAGGGCTAATCAGTTATTCCATTAAAAAGCAGTTTCTTTAGTTATCTCTTAGCTACCATTAATAAGGTTCATTCATTCATTTTCTTGTCGGCTTAGTCCCTTTATTAATCCGGGGTCGCAACAGCGGAATCAACCACCAACTTATCCAGCATATTTTTTATGTAGCGGATGCCCTTCCAGCTGCAACCCATCTCTGGTAAACATCCATACACACTCATAACACTCATATACTACGGACAATTTAACCTACCCAATTCACCTGTACCGCATGTCTTTGGACTTAATTTGGAGGAAACCCACGCAACCACGGGGAGAACATGCAAACTCCACACAGAAATGCCAACTGACCCAGCCTCGAACCAGCGACTTTCTTGCTGTGAGGCGAACGTGCTACTCACTACGCCACCTTAATACGGTTCAAATTGGAATCATTTTGACATTTACTGTACCACGACGTGTTTTTCAGGTTCGAAATTCATGTCAGTTTGATGTACAGCGTGCATCTCATTATCAAACTAATGTTATTCTTGTCGACAATTTGGAATGAAACCATAGACTGAACTTGAGGCCCCGGGTAACCTGGTCCGATTAATTCTCTGCACAGTCATCGTGATTATCCTTCTTGGAACCACAGATGCCCATGGCGTGACTTCAGCCACCATTCCAACATAAGCGTGTGCGCTCTAGCCGAAAGCAGGAGACACGTCTCCTTAGCAGCCCCTCGCGACAAAACCTCTCCAACTGCAGAGCCTTGCGATATTTGCAAACAAATCACATTTATTATGATTTGACAGTACCGAAGGAACGCCGTTCCTTTAAGAGTAATGATTTTTCTGTAATGATTTACTTGAGTAAGAGTAAAAGTACACATATTTAAATGTACACATTACTCAACAATTTTACTCAAGTAAATGTAATGAAGTAAATGTAATTCATTAACACCCACCTCTGTCAATTAGTTTGATCAGGTGTGTTTCATTAGGGTTGAAACTAAACCAGGGGTGTCCAAACTACGGCCCGCAGGCCATCTGCGGCCCGCAATCAGTTTGGTGGCGGCCCGCGAGGCTTTTTATAAATATTAACAGAATCTGGCCCGCTGTAGAAAAACAGATGTAATTCAATAAATAACCACCGGGTGTCGCTATCACGTGCCTTCAATTAGACCACACTGAAGTAAACATAATTGATAAGCACGTTTTGGCGAGCCATGGCGCAACCAAGAAGAAGGAAAATCAACAGTGAGTGCGGGAAATGTCCGTGTTTTACAAGAGTTTGGATTCATCCAAATTTCCCTTCATGAAACGCCATTCAGAAAGGATGATAAGTCTGTTTGGCTCCACATATATATGTGAGCAAACTTTTTCACGGATGAATCTAAACAAAAGTTCATTGAGAACCAATCTAACTGACAGACACCTCTGTGATTTGTTACGTATATCAACTACATGACTCACTCCTGACTTGGCATCAATTCTGAAATTGAAAGCTGAACATCACTGTTCACATTAACAGAGTTTATGGTGAGGAAAATATATATTATGATTTTAAAATGTAGAAATTATTCCATAATAATACACACACATACGTGAAATTGTAAAATTTGGCCCAGGACAACATTTTGTTTTTTGCATCTGGCCCTCGGCCCAAAAACTTTGGACACCCCTGAACTAAACTGTGCAGAGCCGCGGTCCTCCAGGAACTAGCTTTGACACCTGTTATCTAAAGGGATTGACAGCTATCCTGATGTTCAAAAACTCTTGCTTAAAAATGAATAGTGCATGTAAATATGTGATAGAAATAATTCATTAATATCCCTTGTTTGGAAAGTCCACAAATGGAAATCTTTATAGGCTATTGCTGTGGCTGAAGTAAATGCAGATAGGAATGTTTTGAATAGTGTTAAATGTATGTTTTCAGGCCACCACAGGTATTTACATAGAGATAATGTGTATTTATAATGCTACACTCATCAAAATAGTGTAAGGTTTAATCACCATAAGTTTGGGGGAGTAAATAACTACATGTAACAGTATTCTGTAATTTTAAGAACAAAATTAATGTAACTGTAATCTGTTAAAGACACTGAAAAAAGGTAATTTAGTTACAGTTATATATTAAAATGTTAATAATAACTAAGAGGGTTAGATATGAATATTTTCTGTGAAAAGCTAGGAAGTGTTGAATAATATCAATGTTTCTTTGTTCTTGTTTTGTGAAGTGATGCTATCCTGATGCTATTAACAACCTTTCCAATACTGATCACCTTATATAAATGAAGTATAACCGTTTTTTCTGATTATCTCATTTATTAGCATTATAATTGTGTAATGAAAAATGAAACCTTTGGTCCCCACTGATTTATTTCTATTCATAAAAAACATTTTCCCAATTACAAAAGCATTCCTATTGTTGTGAATTGAGACTTGAAAATGGTGCTGAGAATCCAAATACAGTTTTGTTAGAGTAATGTGGTAAAACAGGCAGGGTTTATCTCCAATGACATGATGGCATGGAGATAAACAGGCATGGGTTTATCTCCAATGACAAGTTTTGACATGATGACGAGATCCAGAAGCGAAGGTGTTTCTGCAGCGATGTGTGATTCAAAATAGCCTTGTCAAGTCACTAAGGCGGTTCAAAACATCAGGGAGTTTAGCAAATGCTTCTTAATGTGTCATATCTGACAAATCTGCCTTTTATTGACAGCAATGGGAGCAAACCGTACAATACCTAATGAGCAGTGAGTTGACATCTAGGGCCTTATCATACACCTGGCGCAATAAGATATGTTTCCCAAATGTGATGCTATTTTCAGATCAGCGCAACCCTAATTTTCCCATTTCCCGCCATGTTATTTAAATAGCAAATCCATTTGCGCCACTTTGTGTACCCATGGGTGTTCCGGTCAGGAACAGCTTTGTTAAGGCGAATTGTTGGTACGATGCTATTTTGAAAAACTAAAATAGACTGTGCAATAGACCAGCTGAAAGCAAGGCAAGGCAAGGCAAATTATTTATATAGCACATTTCATACACAGTTGCAATTCAAAGTGCTTTACATAAACAGGAATAAAATTGAAGTAAAATATAATAAAAACAAATAATAAAAAACAGATAAAAACAGATTAAAATGAGTTAAGACAAGTTATAAAAGAATGAAAAAAAAGAAAGACACAATAGTGCGATCTGTCGAACGTAGCACAGTGCTCATTCCATAAAGGCACAGCTAAACAGATGTGTTTTCAGTCTTGATTTGAATGTACCTAATGTCGGAGCACATCTGATCATTTCTGGAAGCTGATTCCAGCAGCGGGGGGCACAATAGCTAAAAGCAGATTCACCCTGCTTTGACTGAACTCTTGGAATTTCTAGTTTATATGATCCTAATGATCTGAGTGATCTGTTATGTTTGTATTCAGTGAGCATATCTGTAATGTATTGGGGTCCTAGGCCATTTAGTGATTTATAGACAAGTAATAATACTTTAAAATATATTCTGAATGTAACTGGGAGCCAGTGTAAAGACCTGAGGACAGGTGTGATGTGCTCTGATTTCCTGGTTCTGGTCAGAATCCTGGCCGCAGTGTTCTGGATGAGCTGCAACTGTCTGACTGTCTTTTTGGGAAGGCTAGTGAGGAGCCCATTACAGTAATCCACCCTGCTGCTGATAAAAGCATGAACAAGTTTCTCTAAGTCTTCACTGGAAACAAAGCATCTAATTCTTGCAATGTTTTTGAGATGATAGAAAGCAGGTATAAAGTCCAGCACAGAGCACGTTAGATGTGCACCTTAAACACTTACACATTGCTTAATACACACAGGATGTGCAGCAATACGCAAATATCTGTACAAATGAAAAAGAATTAAATAATTGAAATATTATTGATGATTATGTTTATTTCCTACATAAATATAAAGACCACTGCCTCCATGCCTTCATCTCAGTTGCTTTTTTTTCAGTTTATTCACGACAATTTGCTTTTGTATAATGTTGTTATTATTAGCAGTATTATTTATTATATGCATATTTATATTTGTTTTATTAAAAACAAGCTTAGATTTGTCCACCTGTCAGGTTTTGGACCATATGGGGCATAGATCGTGTGTTTGGATATTACTCAGTTGTTTGACCACACTTCATTATTATTGTTCATTTATTCGTTTGCTGGAAATTAGAAAAAATAAACAATGTTTTGAAACAAATCTTTGCGCTTAACAAACAAATTTAAATATGTAGGCTAATGGATGTCTTCACACCGTTTCCTTATCAATGAAAGAGAGAAAGAGAAAGTAAAGGCCGATTAGAGTAGGCTCGTTCTTTATCCTTGCACTGCAGATGCCCTGTTCAACTGTTTTCTTGCTAAGGAAACTTCAGTTTTTACACTTACAAAGTTCACCATATAAATAGCTAATTCGCCATGGGACGATGCAACTGACTCTTAAAGGGAATGGGAGATGAGACTCTGATTGGTTTATTCTCAAAACACACCCATAATTCATTGAGAATAAGCACAACGCTGCACAAGACCATGGTCTGTGGCGCAGAGCGTATTTTCCCGTCCTTTAAATTGCAAAAGTGGATTCGGACACGACCTTAGTGCTTTTCCGCCATGCTCTTTAGACTTTGCGCCTAGATCGTTAAAATAGTGTAAATTCTTTTCCTATATAATGTGCATATTTTTCCTGGTGCCATTTCCCTGTTTCTTTCAAACCTCACTAAAATAATTCTTAACAAAAACACTTTACATGTACAAAACGTCAGGCTGTTTCAGTGTCGAAGCTTCGTTCTGCCCACCACTAACGACAACAATAAAATGTAGTGATAATTCAAACTGAAATCAAAGTTCAGGGCAGGCAGCAAAGAACAGACCAAGGTTTAAAATGCTGCAAAACCAAAATATGACTTTGATACTGCATATGTGTGCTGCATAAAGAGCAATGGGAAACAGGTGAGATCAGTGCAATGGGTTGTGGTAAATGAAGTCCGGGTGAATAGATTTCATTTCTTTAGCAGAGGTGGTAGGCACTGCAACTGGTAATCGTAACACATATAGAGTTAAATAATTATAGATTATAAAGACATAATATTAATATTTTCTTTAGGCACAGTTGTTAATGTAGGTCAATATATTTTTTATTTATCGCTTTAATACATAATCAAATATAGTTTACGTAGAGTAGGAGTATTTTAGCAATTTAGTAAACTTGTGATTTAGTTTACTTACACGCTATATTCAAGTTCCACAAACTTCAGGCCAATCCCAAATCTGCTACATAGTTGTAAGTAGACAACTTAAATTAGTATAAAACAAACATTATTCATCTCAGTTTAGTTGAATTAATAATGTTGATTTCGATCAGTTGATTCAGCTCATCTAATTAGTGTGTTCATTATTTCAACAGGGAAAATATGCCAAGTTTAAGCGGTACATGGCCCACAGTACCCATGTGACTAATGTGCGTTGGTCGCACGATGACTCTTTGCTGGCGTCGGTGGGTGGCTCTGACACCTGTCTGATGATCTGGAACCACGAGACCGAGAGCTGCAGAGAGGCCAGACAGTGTGACAGCGAAGAGTCAGACATCGAGAGCGAAGATGACGGAGGTGAAAAAGATCACGCATAAAAGAGCAGTTATTTCTATCTTCCACCCTCAGCTTGAATTTGAAGGGCCGTCATATGACAAACCGATCATTTAAACTCCACATGTGCTGCTCTGTAGGCTATGACAGTGATGTAACGAGAGAGAATGAGATCGTCTACGTGATCAAAGCCTTATCTACAAACATGCGACCCATGACGGGGGTCAAGCCCCATTTACAACAGAAGGAGCCAACTGTAGACGAAAGGTAAGTTAGGACTGACATCAATGTACAGTGTAATGTATAGTTCTGTAATGTATGAGGACAGGAATGAAGGAAAGGGTTTAAATAAATATTCACACCCATATATTAGGGATGCAGTATAAACAGTTGATATATTCCTATATTTTTATTATTTTTCAAATATTTCATGACATTTATTAGCCATCCTGTATTTGTGTTCTATACAAATATCAAGTGCTGTTTAACTGAGCAAGGACATTTTTTCCTAATACTAAACAGCAAACAAATTAAACAGTTTTTCCTAATACTTTTACACTGTAAAAAATGAAAAGTTGAGTTAACTTAATTTTAAAGCAACCGGCTGCAAAGAAATTTTGAGTTTATTAAGCTTCAGTGGATCAAGTTATGCCAAATTAATTTTTTAAGTTGACTAAAAAAGGCTGGTTTAAGTCAAGGATACTTTACGGAGTAATTTGGCACAACTTCATACACTGAAGCTTAATAAACTCAAAATTTCTTTGCAGCTGGTTGCTTTAAAATTTTAAGTTAACTCAACTTTTTATTTTTTGGAGATATGGAGAAATCAGAATTTTTACTTTTTTTTGAACAAACAATTCCAAACATGCAATTGAATAATTTTTATGAGTAAATTCAACTCTGAGCTCAAAAATATGTCCAGCTAACTTACAATTTTAATTGACGATTTGTACGTTGGATTTTTTTACAGTGTATCTACTGGAGAAAGTTTTATTTCTTTCAGTTTGGCTGGCATAAATGCAGTTTACATTAAAAAAGAGGTATATAATATAATAATATAAAAAAAAGTATAATAAAAATATTGTGTATTGTCATCATGGCAAAGAGTTAGGTTATTAGACATTAGTTAATAAAATAATATTAGATAATAAATAATAAAATGACATTAGACATTAGTTAAGACATTAGTTAGACATTAGTAGGCCCACACGAAATCCCATCATTGATTCTTTTTATTTACTGGTGTAAATGTGTGTAAATTTATATTTATTATATTTATTATATTAATGTGTGTTTAATTTATATTTATATTAAACTAATTTCACTAATTTTACTGACTAATATGAAATATTCAAATGATTTATTTACAATACAGTTTGTAAAATACTATTTTCTTTTAGTAAATATTTTATGTGAGAAACTTGCTTTGTTTACCAAATAAAGTGGATCTAATTGGATTCTGATTGTAAACATTGAGTAAAAGTTAAAAAGGTATTACTTTTTATTTCATATATTACATTTTTTGTTATGATACTCCTAAAATCATCCCACATAAATTCGCAGATTTTTAACAAAATACAAGAAATAGCAAAAAAGTCAGCAGATTCCGCCTGGCCCTAGACATTAGTTAATAAAAGTGTTATGTTTTAAAATGTGTTAAAAAATCTTCTCTGTTAAACAGCACTTGGTAAATATTTGAAAAAGGATAAAAGTTTCAAAGAAGTGCTAATACTTTTGCCTTTAAACTGTATTTCAGTGTTACATCAGTTTTCGTCAATATTTTTGGTTTAATTTATTAATTAATATTTTATTAGTATGCAGATTATTGCCTTTAGATTACTTTCAATTTGATCTAGCGCTCAAAATTAAGCATGAATAGTAATAAATATTTAATTACACTAATATAATTAATCACATTGAATCACTATAGGACAGGTTTTAAAAGAAACATCTGTATTTCATACTTTCAGTTACTGTTTTGATATGTCACCTGTGAAACATGCTGAAGTTCTGTATTTTAGTATTTTTATCATTGTTATCTGTAATTATTAATTCATATTCTGAATAATTAACAAGTACATTTTAAGTATAATGAATTGTTAATATATAATTACATGTCTTTCTTTACAAACTAGTACACAATTTCATTTATCACAAATGCAGCAATTACTTTGATGTTATGGGCAACGGTTCACATTATTTTCTAGACTTTTAGTGCATTTCTTTTCATTAATAACTTTCTTTATTGATTTTTTAAGCATTCAAACACAATGACTTACAAAATCCGTTCTACAAACATTTACACAACAGTTGACAATAAAAAATACCATATACAAATAATACATAAAATTTTTTAATAATAATAGATAAATAGAATAAGTCAATAATAATAGAAAATGTAAAAAAAGAATGAATAACTGAATGAATAAATAAATAAATAAATAAATAAATAAATAAATAAATAAATAAAATAGAAACAAAATAGTGACCTTCAGTTTTAATCTAAATTAGTCTGATCCTATTCAATTTAAATTTCCTGTAGACTTTATATCTTTAAAAATAATCTATGAAAGGTTGCCAGATTTTATAGAATTTGTCTTCTTTCTGATTTAGGGAGAATCTGATTTTCTCCAGTTCCAAATGGTTCAGACCTCCCTCATTACATGTATTTATGTAGGAGCAGCTTTCTGTTTCCAGTTTAATCATATTTATTTTAGTGCATTTCTAATCCATTTCTTTTAGAACTTTTCAATCATTCATTATTCTATGTAAATAATAAAATTAGCCTAAGATCTAAAGGCCAAAGATAATGAAAAGCTTTCAATAAAAATTTGATATTAGAAAGTAATAATCTTATCAGTTCTATATTGTCAAGTCAGACTCAAAGTTGTGCACTTTAGTATTTCTATGAACTGTTGGATTTCACATTCACCACTACTGTATCACTTTAAGCATCTTGAACAAGCCCAGGTTGGTAGCACACTCTCCATAACCAATCTGTTCTACTGTTTTCTCTTACTGCTGGAATACCACACTATACTGGAATATCGATCCTGTATTTTGTGTTGTAGAAAATAATTTTGGCTTGCTAATTCAATATTATGTTAACATTAAAGCACTTGCAATGAAGGTCTGTTGGAAAAAGCATTTCCTCTTTAAAGGATATGAACAAACGTGCTATGAGGAACACTAAAACACCAAAATAATTATTGCACATTTATTTTTGAGCATTTAAGTGTAGTGTAGTATCATAATTACATATACTGTAACAAGTGATTAGCTGTAATTATTACAATAAAGCACTATTTCTATCTGATTTACCCTATAAAATGGTTTTGTTAGTATAAGTTGACGGATATGAGTTGGTTCAGTGATTAAAATATTAATTTGAACAAGCTAGATGTTACCATATTAGTAAAGCTAAAAAGGGTTTAACTAGAAAGACTGCTTACCTTGATGATACCTGTTTGTGTGTTCACCATACAAGTGATACTACTGTAGTAACACCATACAAGTAACACCATACAAGTGTCACTTTGTGACAAACTTTGCACCAATAACAGGGCAAAAGGGGACAGCATGCACAAGATGCGTGTATTTTTTCCATCAAAGCCAATTACACATTAAGCTTTAACAGATGAAAAAATTACTTGCAGCAGGTCTTTCAACCCAGGCTTATTGGAAATAAGGGACTCTGCCTCTGTATTTTATTGTGTATGTATGTTTTACTGTAGTTTAAATTAAACTAAAATTTGGAGGCAGGGTGTAAATTGTAACAGTAATGCTTGTTCCCCCCTGAAGAACGTCGTAGATGTGGGGGGGTCAGCCCTTTAAATAGTAAGAAATTGTTTGCTTTAATCTGTGTCTTAATTAATAATATTAGCAATTAAAATTATAGATTATAAAGACATACATTTGACCACCCCCATAGGTTCATACCATTGTAAATTCCGGATCACGTCCTACAGAGTCTATGCAGGAATATATTCATTCAGTGCTCTGAAACCTGCAGATCTAGAGCAATGATAGACACTGTAAGTGTTCACAAGACACTTTTCTTGCGTTTGTACATGCATATGGCCTACAAGTAAAGTAAAATTAGACACAAAGTTTGAATTTTAATAGACACCTATGCTCTCAGATGCAAGTTAAACAATAAAATGGTAAGTGCATCCATTTATTGGTGCATGAATGCCACTGTTTGCTTTTGTAACACAAATAGATCATCTTTGAGAATCAGACTTCTGCTGAAATAGCCAATCAGAGGATGCTGTATGTTAAAATACACTCACTATCCATTAAAACAATGAATACTTAAAATGTTCGCATCAAGGAACTTTATGCATAATATTATTGTGCCTGCTGCAGCCATGGTATGGCAGCAAAGTTACTTGATTATTACGCCAGAATGAGGGTACAGTTCTAAGACATATGGACCAAGAAATAAGCAACCTTTCATTTTCTGACAGTCTTTGTAGTACACTATGTAAATACAGAAGGAAATGTGTCAAAGCATTTTTTGAATGAGATGCTAATGGTCTAATCCGATTCAATGATTTATGCTAAGCTAAGCTAAGCTAAAAGTGCTCCCGCCAGACCAGCAGATCATCTAAATGAGTTCAAAAAATGGTAAGGCTCAACTGTTCAACTCTAGGGGAGCCTAAACGAGCCTATTTAAAATGAGCCTATTTCCAAAAAAGTTTCTTTAAACAGGCTTCACATAACAGTACTTGCTTCACATGCTTGTGATTGTGATACCCATAGGCAGGGGCGACACTAGCAATTTTGGGCCCCGTGAAAAAATATGAGGAAGGGCCTCTAGCTACTGTAGCTATCCAAACTCTTTGTCTGCAATATAGTTTTACGAACGTATGCACTTTATTATTGATTTTGTCCACTACTTATCAGTATTTAGTAAGAGACCGGCCATGACTGTAGTTAGCAGATGATTTATTGTTCAAATGTAAATGTAGTACAAAAAAAGGAACAGTAATCAAATATTTACTGAAAATTGTACATTTCTAAACACACAAAACACCAATGTGTAACCATTTAAATAACTGAACTGCAATAGTGTCTCATACAATGTGCAATACACTGAAACAGTGACAATAATCAATAAGACACTAAATCATATTACAATGAGACCCATAAATAACCCGAGACCCATAAATGATGCTGAGCGCATCATCCGGGTAATTAAAGTGCACATATTATTGTTAGAGTTTTCAGTGTGATCGCACTACTTACACTATTTATACTACACAATGGCGTATAATAGTGTATATGTACGCAATTTGGGACGCAGCTGATGTTAACCTCGAGGACATCGCTGCTTTGACAGTTTACCTCACGATCGCACTCAAAGCATCAACTCTCTCCCCGCTACTGACGGACTGAACCATACAGTGAAAGGAGGAGGGGTGCAATTTGACAGTGACAGACACGAGGGGCAGATATAAGCTGTATTTTTATTTTTTATTTCTAATACATTGTTTTACTTGTAATTTAGAGATACATTCATAATTGATATTACATTATAGTACTGTTATTAAATATAAAGCAGATCTCTGTGGGCCCCTAGAGTGCATGGGCCCTTAGAATTGTCCTAACTTTCCCCCCCTCAGCTGCGACCCTGCCCATAGGATCCCATTGTAAATGTGCAAAACTCAGATTTGATTTTGTTTAAAGTTTAATTGACTACTTCTAATAACAGTTTAAAGCTACCACAGGATCATCAGCTTTAACCGCTGAACAACAGACAGTAGTAGAAAACAGTGAGTGTGAACACTTGGGCTTTGAGTGACATGCTGCCCTCATGTCTGTCTTTTCCTCACTCCTCTGTCTGTCTCTGCACTCCACTCCTCTCTCTCTCTCTTTCTCTCTCGCCATGTGAAGGCAGGGCGTAGTCAGGTAAGAAGATCCATAAAAAGTGTCATTTGTTCAGAACATTAACAGTTTCATGTGCCGTCTCCTCTCATGCTTTATGTCGCACGGCAACAGCCATCATATCCATAAACCCCCTTCTTCCCTGTTCTGAGTCATAAATCCGTCTGCCGCTAAGTTTTCACTGTTATTTTAAGCTCGAGAGGCTTTAAGAGCAGGTCATTTCAGTCTTAAATTAAGAATAGAAGGCGCAGCGTTATGTTAAGTGCTTTGCTGGCAGATATTGTGTCATTGCTTTGAAGTGACTTTATTATTTCTTCACACCTCTAATTATTTACAGAGTAATGCTGCTTCATTTGGCTGCCGGCAACTTTGCTCATGCTTTGCTCCCTGCATTCTGTCTCAAGACGATTAAAGGATTAGTTCACCCGGGGAAAAAAATCATAATATATCATCATGCTGTTTCAAACCTTACTTTCTTCCAATGAACACAAGGAGAGATTTGAATAATGTAGTTTTGTTCATTTAAACTTCAGCATTCCTGTAAAGCTGCATAGGTGAATTGGAAAATGAAGGCATTGTTAATTTAATAGCTAGTCCACTTTTTTGTGCAACATATCTCGTGTTATTTATGAGTTTGGGAGGCCATACTGAAGCTTTCTGTGAGAAACAACAGATCAAACTCTGTGAAAAATGACCATTCAGTGAAAATTTTAAAGGATGAGTCAGATTTACGAACGCCTTATTCTGCTTTCGTAAACTGTATGAAGAATAGCTCTCATTGAATAGCTCTCATTTATGAATCAGTCATTGCCCCATGTTATAAAAACAGAGGCAGACTGTATAATAATAATACACATCCATTATTATACAATTTTCTCATAATTGCTTTTATTTATTTACTTTTTTTTGTAAATGTGTGCTGTTGAATATATTAAATGTAACATTTAATTGGTTATTACTACAATACATTGCCTGACAAAAGTCTTGTCGCCTATCCAAGTTTTAGGAACAACAAATAATAACTTGACTTCTAGTTGATCATTTGGTATCAGAAGTGGCTTATATGAAAGGCAAACGCTTCTAGATTATGCTTATTTACCAAAATAAAATATGATCATGCCTTGATTTTTAATGATTTAATTAGGACAGTAAAGTCTGTCTTTGCTTCGACAGTAGTCTTGTCACTAAAATATAAAATATAAAGTCATGGTACAGTGGAAAAAGAATGAATGTTTTGTGTGACTCCCATGAGCTTGGAGGACTGCATCCATACATCTCTGCAATGACTCAAATAATTTAAAAAGTCATCTGGAATGGCATAGAAACTATTCTTGCAGGACTCCCAGAGTTCTTCAACATTCTTTAGATTCATCTTCAATGCCTCCTTCTTCATCTTACCCCAGACCTGCTCCAATCCTGGAGCACCATGACCTTCTTTGATTTTCAGGAACTTGTGATGTGGAGGCTGAAGTATGAGGAGTGCTATCCTGCTGAAGAATTTGCCCTCTCCTGTGGTTTGTAATGTAACGTGCAGCACAAATGTCTTGATACCTCACACTGTTGATGTTGCCACCCACTCTGCAGATCTCTCGCACACCCCTATACTGAATGTAACCCCAAACCATGATTTTTCCTTCACCAAACTTGACTGATTACTATGAGGATCTTGGGTCCATGTGGGTTCCAGTAGGTCTTCTGCAGTATTTGTGATGATTGGGATGCAGTTCAACAGATGATTTATTAAAAAAATCTGCCACTTTTCCAAATGATCAAATAGAAGTCAACTAGAAGTCATTATTCATTGCTCTTGCAACTGGCATCGATGACAAGACTTTTGTCAGATGGTGTACAAAATAATGATTGATTATTATTAATTAGTTTTTAAAAATATTTCATATGCAATATTTATGGCAAACTAAAATGTACTTCTCTTGGGCGCCACGGTGGCGCGTGAGTAGCACGTTCGCCTCACAGCAAGAAGGTCGCTGGTTCGATCCCCGGCTAGGCCAGTTGACATTTCTGTGTGGAGTTTGCATGTTCTCCCCGTGGTTGCGTGGGTTTCCTCCGGGTGCTCCGGTTTCCCCCACAGTCCAAAGACATGCGGTACAGGTAAATTGGGTAAGCTAAATTGTCCATAGTGTATGTGTGTGAATGAGAATGTATGAATGTGTTTCCCGGAGATGGGTTGTGGCTGGAAGGGCATCCGCTGCGTGAAACAAATGCTGGATAAGTTGGCGGTTCATTCCGCTGTGGCGACCCCGGATTAATAAAGGGACTAAGCCGAAAAGAAAATGAATGAATGAATGAATAAAATGTACTTCTCTTTTGAAACTTACACATCATGTATTCAATTATTTTTTAACAAATTATTAGAAAAAATAATGAAGATGCTGCTGTTTTGTACAGTTAAATTTATAGGAACTTTAAATATAGTATTAAATAACACTATGCAGTTAAATTAATCAAGTATCTAATCAAGTAAACATCAGAAAATAGGAAAAATGTATTAAAACAAGAATTTAAAAAGATCTTGTATGTATTTTTTTAATTTGGCATAATAATAATGTCTATTTAGCCTCTTTAGGTACACTTGACGGGCCTACAGTATCTCATGAATTGTATTGTATCAGCATGTACAGTTTTAAAATAAATATACTGTAAACCCTTAATATATTATGCACACTGCAAGTGTATAATTTCACAAGAAAAATATGTTTGTTTGTTTTTTTGTTTTGTTTTTTTTCCTTTGCTCTGTCTCATTTGTTTTTCACACAGAGGTTACATCAAACAGCTTTATACAATGTGAATACAGCACACACTACATGGACAAAAGTATTGGGACACACCTTGTAATTGCCAATGGTGTATGTAACAAAGTTAAGCAATAAGAGAAGTAGTAAGCAGGGATAATCAATGTACATTTGAGTCATTAAATAAACAACAAACAAAACTAAAGTAAAAGGAAGATTCTTGTGGATGATCGCAGCACAAACCTAAAACTACACCAGAAAATATTTCAAGCTTGTTTTTATTTTATTTTATTCTATTTTATTTATTTATTTATTTATTTATTTAGTATAGATGATATTCAGTTTTCATGGTGATATTATTTAAAAGAGGAAGCATTTAGAAAAAGCAGCTTTTTCTGCTCTCCTATGAAGCTAGAGATCTGATTCTAGCTGAAAATGAATTATTTTCAATTTATATCAGCACAAAAACTGTGCAGTGAGAGATTCATTCAGCCAGGTTTTCATGATTAAGCAGCTGCATGCAGGCCTCACATCAGCCAGTATAATACCTAATTTAAGATGGATCATTAAAAAACATAACACTGGACTTTGTAGCAGTGAAAGCATGTTCAGTGAGATGAAAAATCAAGCTTCTCTGTTTGGCAGTATAATAGATGAGTCTGGATTGTGGCATTTATCAGGAGAAATGTACCTGCCTGACTGTGTGCTAATTGTAAATTTCAAAACAGGCTCAATGGATAACCTTGCCCAGGGCTACATTTTTGGGAGCTGCAAAATATATGCCTGGGGCTAAGTCTGCATGCAGTTTTTGTATTCACAAATCCACTAAACGCCGCTGTGTACATTTTTGACAATCTCAAATACGTTATTGGGCCACATTTTCTTATGCATGCCATTTAAACATTCTTCTTGTAAATCCACCGGAGGTCGCTGTGTACATTTCTGTCAATCTGAAATATGTTATATTGTAAGTGCCATTTACAAGTCCTTCTTGTGCGTGTCTGTTAGAGAAGCCGGCCACCTTGTTGTGCATAATAAATCAACTGACCCACTGTCAGGGTTCGGGTTGGGGAAAAGGAGCGAGGACTCAATTGTAAAGAAAAAATGAGTATTTATTAATAATGAAACAAAACAAAAGGACAAAACAAACTACCTTGAGGGGGAAAACATTAATAAAAAGGCAAGAACAAACTTGACTGGGCTGGCAGGAAAAAAGCAGGGCTGGACACAACATGACAGGAGGATAATCTACAACGAACTGGCACAAGACAGCAGACATGAGGAGAATATAAAGCAGAAATAATTAACAAACAAACAGGTGAACATGATCAACTAATAATGGGTTAACAATGAGGGTGGGGCTAGACAATAGATGGGAGAGAACATGACACAAGAAAACACCACAAGCCATGTGCTCACATAAAACGGGACAAGAACACGCAGCCAATGAGAGAATTCATTAACCACATGTTTAAAACAGACAACGGAAACACGCGGCCACTATGTAAACACAGGGCCACTTGCTTAGACAAACGCAAGACACAAGCACACGATAAAATGAAAACATCTTATCGTGCGCTCACACACGCAGCGTGCATGTTTCATCCCAGCGCCAACCGAAAACAAATAGACTTAGACACTGGGAATGAAACACCACGCTCCAGACAAATGAACACAAACACCAGGATGAGAGCGCGCAATCGCGAACACGCCCAGACCTCACGCGCCCGTATCAAGTGGGAGTGCGCACGGTCCGATTGCGCCCAGAATTGGCACTCATACAGAGACACAATGACAACACACAGGACTAGACAGAGCAAGTGTCCGGACTCTGCCACCAAAACAAGAATTAACAAGACAGAAGTGGCAGAACCCTGACACCCACCCACCTCACCACTTCCCTAAACTCAACCGATAGTGTCCAAAACAAACTACTAGAGAGCACAACTGCACGTATTTTATAATGATTTCACACTCCTTTTTTTGGTTTTGTTTTACCTGGTTTCTGGAACCATTCTTTGCAGTCCATTTCACACCCCAAGTCTGGCAAACCAGTCAGTCTGGGAAAGCCATCTGTATGGAGATAGGCAGTCAGCAGTAGTGCAAAAAGGATCAACAGTTGTCAACAGCGTCCCATCGCATTCGTTTTACACACAAAATGCAACCAGACATTGGCACATATTTCACAGTTCTCAAAAATGTAGCCTGCCGTATATCCAATGAGCCTGTGTTGGTGGAAGAGGTATAATGGTATGAGGCTATTTCATTCAACGGTTGAACAGGACCCCTTGCTTCTAGAGAGGAAAATCTTATTGATGTATCAGCATACCAAGATATTTTATATCATTGATTCTTAATTGTAAACCTCAAGACACCCAGCTTTGCAAATTCTGCATTTCTTTCTTGTTTGACATAACTGACTTAGATAACCAAGTAACCATACTCCAATTGACAAGATTTGAGAAGATTCTTATTACAGAAGTGTGGAGGGTTATTAAACCATAATAACAAGGTTTGCATAAAAATCATGTCACACACTAATTTTTGAATTAGACACACTTCTTTTAAAATGGCATCTTGGCAGAATGTGTTCACTTTGATGTCCACTTTGCTTGCAGGGCACTTGCAGTCAAACAAGCCTCTAAAGTCTAGTTTATACTCGACGCGTCCGCTAGTTTGCTTGAGTGCGCGCGGCAAATATGACTTCATCGCGGAGTTTCCGAAAGTTCGCTTTGGGTGCGCGCGACATGATTTCGGCTGGTGGTGCGCATGGAATTTTTGGAGACTGAAGCGAACAGTGCACGCGGGGCCGCGTCTGAGTTGAGTTGAATATGAATCACTTTAAAGAGATTTTGTCTAAAACACGTCCGAATGTAAAGATATCTTTATGATCAGTGATCACAGAGATAACCAGATGATCAATAATTCTTGGCTAGAAATTGCAACAGCAGTGAGAAAGGAGGAAAGTTTTTGTTAAAAGGTTTGGAAAAACTGAGTGATGAGTTTATTAAAGCCAAAAGAGGTCAATGGAGACACAGGTACACCATTACAGAATATGTTTTTCCACCAGTCATAGGTTTAACACTGATGTATATATTACAAATGAATTTAAAACAATTTAATAGTTACAAACTATAATGAAGTAACAAATTATTTCTTTGATAACTGGTCAGGAATATTTGAACCAATCGGTTTACAACATGATGCCGTTTTTCTTGGCTTTATGGTGATAATGGTCAGGAATGTTGGATTATTATTGCCTTTTTAGCATAAGAAGAGGACAGAAACTTGCCAGACAGTAATGTGTGAATTGGGGAGCGGCTAAATAAATAAAAGAAAAACATCTGTATTATTTAGTAAGTGTACTTTTTGCTTTTATTCTTGCCATAATAACAAATATATATTTAGGAACCTAAATGTTCTGTTGTCATTCATATTTTTATACACTTTAATAGGTAAAACTGTCCGAGATATGAACAAAAGCAAGTGATGCATCAAAGTTTAATTAAAAAACATCTTGAATGGTTATAAAAATCTTTGTAATCATTAAAATAATTTAGAAAAATAATAAAAATAACTAGCTTAATAAACATCAATAATATTAATGATATGTAGTTCCTGAAACTTTCTACTTCTTTGTTCATCTGTCTGACTTTACGGTCAGTTTCTTTTGACTGCCCCCTACTGTTTTAAAGAATATCACAACGGCGAAAGCAGCGAGTATTAAAGCCTCGTCCGTTTCACGAGGTGTGCGATGCGGCGCCAGGCGAAAGTATAAATCCAGCTTGAAGAGGTAAGAGAAACATACAAAATGTGCAAAGCAGGGAGTCATGAGGACCAGGATTGAGAACCCATGTTTTAGACAACGTTATGTATCCCAAGTTTCTGGTATCAGGTTTTACTCCAGCATTACTGTACCACAGTCAACAAAATAAAGTTCATAAAGATATGACTGGATGAGTTTGGTTCAGAAGACTTTTACTGACCCACAAAGAGTCCTGACCTCAACCCCTTTCAAACATCATTGGGATGAAATGGTGCTGCCCAACACCAGTGCACTAATAGAGGACAGAAAAATTCCTGCATAAACACTCCAAACGCTTGTAGAAAGTCTAACTGTAGCAGGTAGAGTAGAAGCAGTTATAACAAACGAGGGGACCATCTTTAAATAGCCTCTATCTATTTAGTCTCAATACTTTTGACCACTTTTTATACAGTCTTTTTGTTATAGCTCGGTGACCCAAGACCTCCTTAACTTTCATAAAGTGGCCAATATAAACAGAAGTTACATTATGTCTAGTTCATCTGTTGTGTTATAAGGAAGAAAGAATTCATACAGGTTTGGAAGGACAAGGTGGAGAATTTATGGTGAACTATTCCTTTAAGTGAAAGGAAATTCTCTTGTCTGAGCCTTGCAGAGCTGGTGTCTTGCTTGAGCAGCTTTATGGGCCATTTTGTGTTTTGACAAGTAAACATGATTTCAGCTGTCACTGACAACTTTGATGCATTTTGTTGTATTTTGTTTGCGTTCTCAATTTGCGTGTCCCTGTGCTGTGCTTTGTTTCTCCGGAGCACTTGACAGAACTGCTCAGCTGTCACACTTCTAATGTTTTCTCTCTCTCTGTTGATGCTGCTTTTAAAGGGGCTCAAGGTAAGACTAGACTGATCACTTACACTTCAGTTCACCTGATACCTTAGATTTTTTTTTACACAAAAGATTATTTCAGCTTTCTGAATGTTTCACACAAGCATTGTTTGTGCATTACAAACTGTCCCATATAGTTCTGACATTGTAATTAATTCTTGGTAGATGGCACTGTGAAATCTTAAAGTGAAACAGAAGCATGCCAGATGTCTGGTGTCCCTTTCACCTGATCTCTGTCTGACCCGATTACTGATGTAAGTCTGATTAGGTTGCTGTGTTTTGTTTGGGTGCAGACCCCCAGTGAGCAGGGCTCCACCAATGCCAGAGAAACTACAGACCAACAATGTGGGCAAGAAAAAAAGACCAATTGAGGTGAGGAAGGGCCAGATAAGAAACAAAATAAATGTGTGTTTTTTGAAATAGATCAAGATGTAATCAAACGATTCATTTCCTTTAAATTTTCCTTTCCTGTCCCATACTACCTTATCCTATCCTAGCCTATCCTATCCTATCCTATCCTTTCATTTTTTCTATCATGTCATTTCCTGTGCTGTCCTATCTGGTTTTCCATGTCCAATCCATTCCAATCCTATTCTATCCATTTTTTGTATCCTATCCTATTTTGTCCTGTCCTATCCTGTCTTTTTTCCATATACTATCCTGTCCTGTCTCATCCTATCCTATCCTATCCTATCCTGTCCTGTTCTTTACTATCCGTTTTCTCTATCAAATCCATTCCAATCCTATTCTATTTCTTTCATATCCTATTTTGTCCTGTCCTATCCTGTGTTTTTTTCCCTGTACAATCCAATCTTATCCTATCCTATCCTATCCTATCCTATCCTATCCTATCCTATCCTATCCTATCCTATCCTATCCTATCCTATCCTATCCTATCCTATCCTATCCAATACTGTCCTGTCCTGTATTGTAATACTCTTAACTATTCTATTCTGTCCTGTTCCTGCATTGCTTTTGCTTGTCCATTTTTTTATGGTGGCCAAGAGAGCTTAACGCGCTGCAATTTATGAAAAAACATGCAATTACAAAAACACTAGAAATTTAAGAAACAATCTACATCAGTTTGACAGCACACGTGAAAATCTCCCAACACAAACAACTGAAGAAACGTGCTGCATTTTGTCACAATGCAAACAACTGAAGAAACATGCTACATTTTGTCACAACACAAACAACTAAAGAAAGGCAGTGCATTTTGTCACAACACTTACAAATATCCACATAACACAATGGAAAGGTTTCAAGGGAACGCAAAAACATGACGGACCCTGCTGATCTGTTATTATGCCGTGACTGTTGGTGGTCTTTTGAGGTGAGTTTTTTTGTGTATTTTAATATCCTGATTACACAAGTTCATTGTCTTTTGTAAATTATTAGCCTGGTATATAAACTGATGTTTACATTTGAAACATTGTCTTAATAGTATGCAGCACGTTTAATAAATGCAGCATGTCTCTTCAGTTGTGAGAATTTGCAATACGTGTGTTGTCAAACTGATGAAGATCGCGGTTTCATAGCCAGGTTTGTGTGTTGGTAATCTGTGGTGTAGGAAGCGTTGTGTTTGTGCTCAGTGTTTGTGTTTTGTATTTGTGTTGTTTGGGAGGCCAAAAAACAAATATCCACACAAGTGGACAATAAAGATTTCTAAATTATAAATTCATTTGCTGTTCTTTTTTGTAATTGCATGTGTTTTCTTAAATTGCAGCGCATTAAGCTCTCTCAGCCACTGTTGCTTTTCCTTGATTGGTATTTTTCAATGATACACTGCTTTGCCCTGTCTCATCTTGTCCTTTACTTTCTTACTTTCACTTGCTTATTCTTTCCTTGTCCTTCCTTCCCTTTCCCACATTCTCCTTTCCTTTCGTTTCCTTACGTTTCCTTTCCTTTCATTTCCTTTCCTTTCCTTTCTTTTCCCGTCATTATATTGTACTAGTTGTACTATAATATGCTCTACATTATTTGTATATGCTTTACATTATGCTTTACATTATTATCTCTATCCTTCACCGAGCTGTAGTTTTCCTATACTCTTTGTCCTATTGTGACTAAACTCTACTGCTACTACTCTACTCTACTCTACTCTACTCTACTCTACTCTACTCTACTTTACTCTACTCTACTCTACTCTACTCTACTCTACTCTACTCTACTCTACTCTACTCTACTCTACTCTACT
>CAIGQQ010001431.1:120453-132607 GCA_903798035.1 Danio albolineatus | reverse complement strand
GATACATGGATAGACTGACCAACCGACAGACAAACAAAACAACTGATCGACAGACAGAAAAATAAACAGAATGACTGACAGTCAAACAACAGACGAATGGACATCAGATACAGGGATAGACTGACCAACAGACAGGCAGAAAAACAAACAGAATAACTGACAGATAAAACAACTGCAAAGACATCAGATAGATGGATTGACTGACTGACAGACAGACAGACAAACAAAACAACTGATCAACAGACAGGCAGAAAAACAAACTGAATGACTGACAGACAAAACAACTGACACAGACACCAGATAGATGGATAGACTGACTAACAGACAAACAAAAGAACTAATCAAGAGACAGGCAGAACAACAAACAGAATGACTGACAGAAGCCAGATACATGTATAGACTGACCAACAGACATAAAAACAAAACTATTCAACAGACAGCCAGAAAAACAAACAAAATGACTGACAGAAAAACAACTGACAAATAGACATCAGATACATGGATAGACTGACCAACAGACAGACAAATAAACAACTGATGAACAGACAGGCAGAAAAACAAACAGAATGACTGACAGATAAAACAACTGACACAGAAGCCAGATAGATGGATAGACTGACCAACATACAGACAAACAAAACAACTGATCAACAGACAGACAGAAAAACAAACAGAATAACTGACAGATAAAACAACTAACAAATAGACATCAGATATATATATATATAGACTGACCAACACACAGGCAAATAAAACAACTGATCAACAGACAGGCAGAAAAACAAACTGAATGACTGACAGACAAAACAACTGCATAGACATCAGATAAATACATGGATAGACTGACCAACAGACAGACAAACAAAACAACTGATCAACAGACAGAAAAACAAACAGAATGACTGACAGTCAAGCAACTGACAAATATATATCAGATAGATGGATAGACTTACCAACAGACAGACAAACAAAACAACTGATCAACAGACAGGCAGAAAAACAAACAGAATGACTGACAGATAAAACAGACTGAATGAACATTAGACAGACAGACATTCTTTATTTATTTTGTGCTGATATTTTACTATGAAGAAACTGACATGAAACTGTCAGATATGTTGGGTTACTTAAAATCAAGTATGACTGGGCGTCTCAATAATAGGCTTCTTAATGGAAGTGTTCTCATTCTAATGCTACACTTGTGTGTGTTTTTCAGTCTGTTTGTATGGCGGTGTGTCCACACTCCTCACTGAGATCCCATCGTGTTCTCGCTCTGCCTCAAAATAATCTCCAGCCCTGCTGACAGCACGAGTGTGCGCACACACTCACAGAGATCTTCACACAGTCTTACAGCGGATGCATGAGCCGTCGTCACCCATAGCGTTTCTGAATGATAGTTGGGTGTCACACGACCCAACATACTGTAAAAGATCTGTCAGACGTGTCTGTGTTTACCCTTCATTATATTGATTTAAGAAAAAATAGAGAGCTACAAGTAATTTACTTTGGATTCCGTCTGTATTGATGTTAAGAAGAGTTTCTTCCGAATGAAAAAGGACTTGTAGCAAGCTAACAATTAGCCTTAAACTACCCGTTGAGTGTTTTTTATTTCTTATTCTTCATTTAGGTGTGGTGGTTTTTTCGATGATATTCTGGTTTGTGTCGTCTTCGTTTCTGGTGGTTGTTCTCGAGGTTTCATGGATCTCCTGTGGCCTTCTCCCTGAATGTAACACTGGCGTTATATTCTAGGATGTCAGCATGCCAAAGCATTCTATGCACTGTATACTTGACCTGCTCACTGTGGTAGTCCAGTGGTTTTTTCATGTCCGTCTTGAACGTGATCTCCCTAAACAGTAGAAGACACTCCTAACCTCATATGTAGCAACTCTAGCTTGATTAGTGATCTTGAGACGTCTGTTCGTGTGAGTAGGTATGAGCTTTGTGTTTCATGTCTGGGATCAAAGTTTAAAAGAAAACAACAACAAAAAAAAACTAATGCAATTCCTCAGAAAATGAATGAGAAGAGTTTGTTTCAACGCTGTCTTATCTGAAATCACTGTTGCTGCTGAAGCCTTTATGACATCACATCATTCATTTGGATTATTCAGATGTTTTTTTTTTATTGTTTTAGTCGGACTTATCTGGATTGTCCAAGTTTAGCGTGAACTGAAACGCAATGCAACGTTGTCTCTGGTTCATTCTGACTGAAAGAGATGTGCTTGATGCATCTTTTCATTTTCTTGTAAATATCATTTGTAAAGACATTCTTTTGTATATTTTTGTGAAATGTTTCTTAAAAGCCAACTTTAATAATAAAAAATGACGTACACATAAGTGGTGCGTTTCTGTGAAACTCATTCATTCATTTTCTTTTCGGCTTAGTCCCTTTATTAATCCGGGGTCGCCACAGCGGAATGAACCGCCAACTTATCCGGCATTTGTTTTACGCAGCGGATGCCCTTCCAGCCACAACCCATCTCTGGGAAATCCTGTGAAACTCTATTACTCAAACATCTGATCAGCCAATCGCATGACATGAGTATATTGGGATGGAGATGTGTTCAAGATGAGCTCACTAAGTTTGGATCTTTCGTTTAAAATCTTGATGTACGTCCGAATGAAACTGAACGTTGAGTAAAGGGCAGGGGGTTTTTTTTACTCGTTTTGTGCATCATTTCCTCATAGCAAACTAACGGTAAGAGAGGCGTGGTTAGAAATATTGTGGCATCTAACTGATGTCAACAGAGAAGAACTGCCATTCCAAACACAGAAGCAAATAGGGTATATGACAAACATCACGTGACCAAACCGGATCGCTGGGTAGAACACTTCCGCCATTTCATATGCGCTATTGGTTTGTTATTGGAAGTAGTAAGTAGTGTTTTATATGTTATATAATTATATATATTTAAATATAATAAATAATAAAACAAGATGCCTTGTCAAGCGGAAAGTGAAAAACTGGAAGTGTTCTATGCAGGTTGACTGGAACGCGAAAGTTGCACACTGCCCTATTATATAACGTATAAAACACTGCTTACTATTTTCAATAACAAACCGATGACGCATATGAAATGGCGATGAGCGGAAGTGTTCTACCCAGGGATCCGGTTTGGTTACGTGACGTTCGACATATACCTCATGGTCAGACGTTTGAAATATATGAGTGAGTAAATGTTGACAGCACACTGCAGATTTTAGATAGTAGATTTAACTACCTTAGAGTTCAAATTAGCACTCCCTTAGAGAGTATATGGGAAACCACTATGAAAGTGTTAAAATAACACTTTTGAAAGAGTTAACATTGTCACACAAACTCTTATAGTGTAAAAATATGAACAACACAAAAGATTATCTGAACACCAGTCAGTGTTATATTTTAACTCTCTTAGGTCTATTTTTCAACACTGCACCAGTGTTCACCGGTGTTCTTTTGAAAGAGTTAGCATAATCAGCACTCAGAGAGTGTTAATTAGCAAACTCTTATAGTGTAAAATATAGGTATGGGACGATAACCGTTTTCAAGGTATACCGCAGTTTGGAAAAGTCAAGGTTTTAAAACTGCCAAAATTATCTGCTATACCGTTCCTAAGGTATGTGTAAGATTTTTTTTTTAAATTTGTTTTTAATACAATATCTACAGAAGAAAAGATGCCCAAAGATCCCGTTTGAAATTGTAAATAAATCGGTGTTATTGAAACTAATGAAGACAGCAGAATCAATGATTCACTTGAATTATTCAGCCTGACATGTTTACTGCTCCAAAACACTTTAAATGTTTCTCAAAATAAAATATTTTGTGTTCAAAGGGGAAAAAAGTTTTAGTTTTTTTACCCAGACATTTAAAAAGAATACATTTCAGAGCAGTAATAACAATACAGTCATACTGTGAAACCGGGATAATTTTATTCAAGGTTATCATAGTGTCAGAATCTTATACCGGCCCATGCCTAGTAAAATATCAACAGCACAAAGGATCATATGAACACCAGTCAGTATTACATGTTAACACTCTTAGGTCAAATTTTCAACACTGCACGGAAATAAAAATATATCTTGTTTAATATCTGCAACACTTTATTAACTGTTCTGTTAATGTTTAAGGAAAAGAATTCCAGTCACTTACCGTATTTTTTCATATTTTAACCAAAAGGAGCAGTTTTAAGACAGCTTTATTTTCTTTAGTTTTAATGTCACACCGTATAGAACAAAATAAAGATGAAAAATTATGCTTTTTGTGAGATATTTAAAACTAACGTATATATAATGATTTGGACGTCAAATGTCTTCATACAAACATTTTAAGTACTTTTACTCACCAGTTACTTCTTGTTGCTCCTCGTGGCAGAAGAAAATGGCGTCTGGAAAAATCCTCCAGGGATATTGCTGCATATATTCCCGAATGTAGTAGTCAACACTGTATTAGTGTTAGATACATGTATCTCTGTATGACAAGGAGGCAAATCAGCTTCTAACACTGAGAGGGTTATTTTATCTTTATCTAACTTTAGAATCTCAACACTTTACTCTGAATTACCGCAACGTCGAAATTTAACACTAATAAATTTGCTGTGCATTTTCAGCTTTGGGGAACAGTATACATTGCATGTTTATGTGTCTGTATTAGTATTTAGATGTTACAATATAGTTTCCCAGTGAAAGGGCAGTATTTTTAATAAAAAGACACCATGCCTTAACCAAGACTTGATGCGACACCGGGTTGATGTCTCCGCTGGTTCCTAAAGGCGAGAATAACGGCTGAATATCCCTAATATGTATCATTTTGTCCCCCAAAAAAATTTGGAGATGAACACGGGAGGTAGAGAAAGCGTTTTTATTTGTCTAACATAGATCGGCTACGGAGGGCGCTTTTATATCATTGATAATTAAGAGTGCTGGTAAAAACAGATATAAAAACACGACACGGAGAGGTCATTTGATAAAAAAAAAAAATGACAACAATATTATTGCGTTATAGCTTAAACTTTATAACACAAAAACAACATTATGTACGCATAATACAGCTGTTCTGTGTCAGTCAAACCAGTTCAGTTGAAATTCACATTTTTTAACTCCAACTGGTAGTGCTGTTGCCTCACAGCAAGAAGGTCGCTGGTTCGAGCCTCGGCTGGGTCAGTTGGCATTTCTGTGTGGAGTTTGCATGTTCTCCCCGTGTTCGCGTGGGTTTCCTCCGGGTGCTCCGGGTTTCCCCCACAGTCCAAAGACATGCGGTACAGGTGAATTGGGTAAGCTAAATTGTCCATAGTGTATTTGTGTGAATGAGAATGTGTGGATGTTTCCCAGAGATGGGTTGCAGCTGGAAGGGCATCTGCTGTGTAAAACAAATGCTGGATAAGTTGACGGTTGATTCCGCTGTGGCAACCCCGGATTAATAAAGAGATTAAACTGTCCCTTTAACTTGATCATTACCACAAAAAGCCCTCGTCAGCATAAAACAATCACATTCTATGATAATGAGTTCCTTATACTGAAGATAATAGATGAACTTTCAAGACCACCGAGTTATAATGTAATCAATTCAGTTCTGTGATCAATCGCACCCTATTACTGCCGTTCTCTGAGCTGTCTCTCAAGAAACCTACAAGACAACAACAGAAAAAGATCAGATCATCTTATAACTTTATTTAGAAATATATTTACACTCTTTCTTATATACAACACACTAACAACAACACTGAACGCCATTTACCATAGTAATAGGTTGAAACATTGACCACATCATCATATTATTATGCATCTGACTAACCTTAAAGGGACAGTTCACTCAAAACTGAAAATACTATCATTTGTTTATCCTTTACAAGTTTCTTTATTCTGCTGAACACAAGAGAAGATATTTTGAAAAAAAAGCTGGAAAGCTGAAAACCATTGACTTTCATAGTATTTGTTATTCTACTATGGAAGTCAGTGGTTACAGGTTTTCAGCTTTCTTCAAAATATCTGTGTTGAACAGAATGAACCAGGTTTTGAACCACTTGAGGGAGTAAATAGTGAGTAAATGTTCATCTTTGTGTGAGCTCTCCCTGTAAGCAAGCAGACATGTAAGCTGTGTGTTATGAGCTGTGATGCAGACAGGAAGAGAGTCAGAGTTTTACAGAGAAAGAGGAGCCGCAGGAGCAGCCGTGTTCAGCCTGAGGATTCTTCAACACCTGAAATGAAGAGCGGATGAGCTCCTGACTGAAGTCAACAGTGGATCCTTTCACAAACTCCAGACTGTCCTGGTCAACCACTATCCCCACGCCGTTCTGTTCAAACACTCTAGAGGAAGAGAAAGAGAAATAAATGCAAGAGTTGTTTCGCCTGGTATGAATAATGGATTCCTGTGGTATAAACAAAGCATCTGTTTTTCGTTTTCACAGTGTTACTTTTTACATTAATATGCACCTCAACAGGGTGCCATGGTGGCATAGTGGGTAGCACGTTTGCCTCACAGCAAGAAGGTCGCTGGTTGGAGCCCCAGCTGTGTGGATTTCCTCCGGGTGCCCCGGTTTCCCTCACAAGTCCAAAGGTGTAGGTGAATTAGGTAAGCTAAATTGTCCGTAGTGTATGTGTGTGAATGAGTGTGTATGGATTTTTCCCAGCTGGAAGGTAAAACATCTGCTGCGTAAAACATATGCTGGATAAGTTGGAGGTTCATTTCGCTGTGGTGACCCTGGATTAATAAAGGCACTAAGCCGAAAAGAAAATGAATGATTGAATGAATGCACCTCAACAACTTTTTTGACCATTACACTTCCAAAAGTGATAATCTCCTTAAGCCTAGTTTATACTCGACGCGTCCGCTAGTTTGCTTGAGTGCGCGCGGCAAATATGACTTCATCGTGGAGTTTCCAGAAGTTCGCTTTGGGTGCGCGCGACATGGTTTCGGCTGGCGGAGTGCATCGTATTTTTTGAGACTCGAGCAAACAGTGCGCGCGGCGCCGCGTCTGAGTTGAGTTGTATATGAATCACTTTAAAGAGATTTTGTCTAAAACACGTCCGAATGTAAAGATATCTTTATGATTAGTGATCACAGAGATAACCAGATGATCAATAATTCTTGGCTAGAAATTGCAACAGTAGTGAGAAAGGAGGAAAGTTTTTGTTAAAAGGTTTGGAAAAACCTGAGGGATGAGTTTGTTAAAGCCAAAAGAGGTCAATGGAGACACAGGTACACCATTACAGAATATGTTTTTCCACCAGTCATAGGTTTAACACTGATGTATATTTTAAAATTGAATTTAAAACAATTTAATAGTAACAAAACTATAATGAAGTAACAAATTATTTCTTTGATAACTGGACAGGAATATTTGAATCAATCGGTTTACAACATGATGCCGTTTTTCTAGGCTTTATGGTGATTATGGTCAGGAATGTTGGATTATTATAGCCTTTTTAGCATAAGAAGAGGACAGAAACTAGCCAGACAGTAATGTGTGAATTGGGGAGCGGCTAACTTAAAAAAAATAAAAAAACATCTGTATTATTTAGTAAGTGTAATTTTTTGCTTTTATTCTTGCCATAATAAAAAATATTTTTGTTGAGGAACCCATGTTCTGTTGTCATCAATATTTTAATGCACTTTAATAGGTAAAACTGTCCGAGATATGAACCAAAGCAAGTGATGCATCAAAGTTTGATTTAAAATTTTTTGAAAGGTTACAACAATCTTTATAATCAATAAAATAATTTATAAAAATAACTAGTTTAATAAACATCAATAATATTAATGATATGATGTAGTTCCTGAAACTTTCTACTTCTCTGTTTATCTGACTTTACGGTCAGTTTCATTTGACCGCCCCCTGTCGTTTTAAAGAATATCACAACGGCGAACACGGCGAGTATAAAAGCCTCATCCGTTTCGCGAGGTGCGCACTTAGCGAAAGCGCGCAATGTGGCGCCAGGCAAAAGTATAAATCCAGCTTCACATTCAAGTGGTTCTAGACCTTTATGGATATCTTTCTTCTGTTGGACACAAAACTAGGTTTTTTGAAGAATGTTGAAATAAATAGTTGAAAAAAAGAATACTATGGAAGTCAGTGGTTGAACATTCTTCATTATGTGTTCATTTGTGTTCAACAGAAGACAGAAACTGGTTTGGAACCAATGGAGGATGAGCAAATGACACAATTTTCATTTGAGGGTGAACTATCCCTTTGAAAGATGTTATGCTTTTCCAAAAGTCTCTAGATCTTGTGGCATTTTCTTTGTTGATGGCCATTGGAATTTTCATTTGACAACAAAGCCACAAACATCATGTTCTTTAGAGCAGGGGTTCCCAAACTTTTCAGTAGGGATGGCTGACGTGAAACTGGCGTTTCGACAGTGTCGAGATCCCGAAGCGCAAGTGTTACAAAACACTGCACCGAAGCAGGATCCGAAACACCCATGTCACGTGACTAAAGTGTTTCGAAACACCCGGTCACGTGACTTAAGCGATTCAAAGCATCGATCAGTTCAGAAGCACTTCAAGACACGGCGAATCCCAGTTTGACTGACAGGGTTAGGATAAGCTTCTGTCTCATATGGCCAGGTGGACCGTACGTGTGCATGTTGCTACTGTGCTTCAATTGACTTTTGGGCTCGAATCCCAACTTGTACAAACACTCCGAAATCATGGTTTTATGTATTTTAATCATGTTACTGTTTTATGGTGTAGTCTAGAAAGGGTACAGCTGCGGATACGCCATCGATATAGCATCAGTTTTGTAACACTGTATAATAACAATTAATATTTTTACAGTACTGTGATGGTTGGGTTTAGGGTAAACATTAATAACATACAATAAATAGTCAATTTTTGAAAAATATAAATAATTATTGTAGGTAATCTAGCAACAACCCTGTTTTATGACCAAAATAAGACATATTTATTCACAAAGTGTTTATTCGTATGTCAGACCAATGTTGAAACAAGCGATACAAGAACAGAGCAATTCAAACTGATATTAAAGCGTTTCAAAATGATTGTAAGAGACTGGATTCGAACCCACTATCCCTGCGTGGTAGTCAGGAACCCTACCTGCTCCACTAAATCGCTTGAAGATTTGACCTCACAAAGAGGGGTTTAACACCTTAATTTGCTCAACTGGTTCTTTGCTGAAGCTGTTCCAGCGCAATACATAGAATATGACCATTAGATGTCACCGAAGAGTGGGGTTTCAAAACGTTTCGAAGCTTCGACAACTTTGCTTCGACTGTTTCAGTGTTTCATGAAGCCTTGCTTTGCCCACCACTACTTTTCAGCCAGCAAACCCCAAAATTAACAATTCCAGCGACTCGTGACGCCCACAATCCTCAGAGGTGGTTATATACATGCAAACATTGCACACTTCGATGCACACACACCAATAGGAACTATAGTGCATCCGGAAAGTATTCATAGCGCTTCACTTTTTGCACATTATTTAATGTTACAGCCTTATTCCAAAATGGATTAAATTCATTTATTTCCTCAAAATTCTACACACTAAACCATATAATGACAATGTGAAAAAAGAGTTTTTGAAAATGTTGCAAATTTATTACAAATAAAAAACCTGAAAAATCACCAGTACATCAGTATTCACAGCCTTTGCTTAATACTTTGTTGATGCACCTTTGACAGCAATCACAGCCTCAAATCTTTTTGAATATGATGCCGCAAGCTTGGCACACCTGTCTTTAGGAATTTTGCCCATTCCTCTTTGCAGTACCTCTCAAGCTCTATCAGGTTGAATGGGCAGCGATGTTGTACGCCCAAAAGGATTTGGGTCTGGGCCATTCAAGGACAAAGTCGAAATTAATGAATGAATGTTTAAAATGTGAGAATCCAGTCTTCAAGTTTGGTAAAATGGGAAAATTATTATTATTATTTTTATGTATTCAAGGGCCAATAATTGGAAAGAATTAAAAAATATATATTTTTAATTAAAATGAACTGTTTTCAAGTCCCATTTGTGTGAGGTAAATTACCTGTCATCTTCATTTTTCACACTGTCCACAGAGAACTTATACTGGAATCCTGAACATCCTCCTCCCTCCACTGCTATTCTCAGATACTGTCCTTTCTCCATGATCTCAGCGAGCCTCTGCAGGAACAACAAAAGAACAACTATTACTACCTGCTGTTGTCCATGTCTAATATGACGCAAATAATTGTAATTCAAAAAAATGTGACACATTAAAGTGGCAGTTCTCCCAAAATTTTAATTCTGCCATAATTGTTCCAAATCAGTTTCTTTCTTTTGTAGAATGCAAAAGAACGTTGAAAACAGGATCCATTGACTTCTGAAAAATGAAACTCATAAATAATTGGAACCACATTAGGGAGAGTGAATTTCATTTAGGCGAGAACTATACTATTGAGCATCTAAGACGAAATACAGGTGAGCTCGCACCTTGACACAGGACTGACTGAGGTAAACTTCTGCATCTGGACAGGATGTGTTCTGGTGTTCAGTGTTGGCGGAGGTGGAGGTGAGAGAAGCTGCACATGATCTCACTGACGACACGCTGGAGAACAACAAAACACACGTGACAGGGAATGGTGGACACATGCACAATGCCCTTGATCAAAACAAACCTAAGGTGCTAACCAGTTTCTGTCAAAACAGTAAGACTATATCTCGTAATAAAGCAAATATGAGGGTTAAACATCTTTGACATGATATGTGTAGCAGAACGCGGACTAACGTTAGTATGTTTGTTTGTAATCAACTGAATACAAATGAGTACTTCCATTATAATTAAATCGACTATATACATTTATGGGGCGATTCTTTTCATTAGTTCTGATATGTGCTACGTTCAGGTATCAAATACTGCTAATAAAGTGTTGTTATCTCACTGTCTCTGAATGTTAAGTAGCTAGCTAGGCTATTCCATTAGCTATTAGCCGAAGCACGGGTATTAACAAAGCCGCTTCAAATCACAAAACACATGCAAAAAGTGAGCGTAATTTCGCAAAATTATGCATACTTGAAAAGGTGAAATGACGCTGCTTTATGAGCGCTTACGAGAAGTCTCCGGGCGAATGACATCTTCTGTAACACACACAGTACTGCGCATGCGCATGTATAGATGTTATTGAGATAATCGGTTGCCAGATTTTTATATATTCATTTATTCATTTTCTTTTCGGCTTAGTCCCTTTATTAATCCGGGGTCGCCACAGCGGAATGAACCGCCAACTTATCCAGCATTTGTTTTACGCAGCGGATGCCCTTCCAGCCACAACCCATCTCTGGGAAATCTACTGGAATCTATCATGTTAAATGTGCAATAAAGCCTTTCTAAGAACTAATATGTCTAATATGTTTTATTAGCAAACCATTACTTTAAAAATTGACCATGGTTTCATTATAACAAAATGTAATGATTGTTGGTGTAGGCCTACCATTTGTGTAACCACCACAGTTACACAAATACAATCGATAATCGATTTTTAGACCAAAGTAGATTGATTTGTAGTGAGTCAAACAATAAAAAAGACTTTAAACACACACACAAAGGGCTCAAATGGATGAAGAAAATGGAGTGAGTTATTAAATATCCATGGCAAACATAGGGGTTTCCACATATCTGGCAACAAAAGGACGTCCTAGTTTCAGACCATTTTCACGAGTCACACCATTGGTTGAGAGTTCGTCGAAAAGGCGTTTCACGTCACATGGCTGCCCATACAGACAGTATTTGATTGGAGAACAGTCATTCGGGTCTCGTGACAAGGAAACGGTGTGAGAAAAGGGGACAGAAGGAAGAACAGACCTAGTAAGTAAACAAACACATTTAATTAAATTAGCTAATATTTTTACCTTTTAATTTGATCTAAGTACACGTTTCTTTTTCTCTGAGAATTTCTGTGTGCTATTTTAAAAAAAGTTACATTTCCGTTTATGAGGAAGCGTACGCATACATTCACTGTCATGTGATTATTTTGGATTTGTGTCAGTAAACTAACTCTAGTGTGTTTGTTATTGTTTGTTATAGCATTCATTTGAATCATGGACTACAGAGTGCTCGGTGTGGTTTTACTTTCTTTTCTCGCGTACACTTATGCTGTTCCAGTAAAATTTGTGGATTGTGGTAAGTATTTTTTTTATCAAGTTTGTATATTTAACAATTTCAGTAACTTATTTTTACTTACATTTTATATTTGTATATAATT
>CAIGQQ010001431.1:84956-110453 GCA_903798035.1 Danio albolineatus | reverse complement strand
CATAATATTCACTTTTTTTGTATTTTGGACTCATTTCCTCCTCCCATGATGACAGACTCCTGACTGTTGTAAGTTTAAGGTTTTGTTCACCTAAAAATTTTAATTCTGTTATTAATTACTCACCCTCATGCCGTTCCAATGCCCTGAGACCAGTTCATCTTTGTAACCCAAATTAAGGTATTTCAAATGAAATCTGAGAGCTATCTGACCCTCCATAGATAGACAGCAATGGTCCAGAGACGTTCAAAGTCCTTAAAGTATCAACAACACTGCCAAAACATTCCATTCAACTCCAGTAGTTCGACTGTAATCATTTGAAGCTCCAAGAACCATTTTATGCTCTAAAAAACTGTAAAAACAGCTTTGGTTGCATATGTCATTCACATCAGATCAGGGTCTGTGTTTACTGCAGGTAATACAACGATCGCATATTGCCCTGCTAAGGACAATGGTGAAACACTGCCCATAGTATACTAATGCCCATAGTAAACGCACTGATGTTCTGAGTCTCCTGACCAAGCGGCAACCTCCCGCTCTCCCTCGTGAAGCCAATACGGAAGTAACTAAAACTGCAATTCATCGAAAATTCCGCTAGTCCTGGCTCCATAACAGAGCAAATCTCTAATGAGCCCACTGGTGAAATGGCCAACTTTACAACAGAACCTTGGTGAACACAGTCATTTTTTGGCACACAAGAGTGTTCATGGAGCTTTGCATGGTTACAGTTGAACCACTGAAGTAACATGAATGTTTTGACAATGATTTTGGTTCCTTTTCTGCACTGTAGGATTAGGGAGCGTTCAGATTTCATCTAAAATATTTTCATTTGTGTTCCAAAGATGAACGAAGGTTTCAGGGGATTTAAACAACATGGGGATGAGTAATTAATGACACAATAGACCCTTTTCACATTTGCGAGTTTCTCAGTAGCGGAAGGCGTGATGGTTGGGTAAACTCAGAGCAAAGTGAATGGGAGAATACAACAAATATATTTTTACAATCCTACTTGCTGAAATAATAAATGAAAAACTCATTGATGGCATTATCAAGACTTTCAGAAAAAGGCAAAAAATTGAGTGAGACGGCAGCCAGAGGAGAGAATAACCTCAAATTTACTCTCAGCCCCTAATGGCCCGTTACCACTGAGTGGTACAGTACGGTACGGGTCGCTACGGGTCACCTTTATCAGGCTTGCGTTTCCACTGCAAAAGAGTACTCTTTTGGTGGGCGTGGTGTACGACAGAAAGTTTGTCGACGTCATTTTCACTCGAGGAAATGTCTACAGTAAATCATACAAAAAGCACTTCTCACAAAACAGATGCTTTATTATACACATAAACACTGGTGTAAAAATGTCATCACTGACTGAACATGATCTAATTATAACTAGATCAATGATGCGAAATAGCCTACTGTCCGCGATTATAAATAAATAAATAAATAAATGTAGCATATATGAACACGTACAGCTCCACACACTCTCCGATGTTACCAAATTACAGAAAAACTACACACAGCAGACATTTATGCCTTATTTAGGTTCAAAAACAATACGAAATATCTGTATGTGCAAACCTCTCATCTGTATCTTTTATCTTTACCAGTACATGTAGCCTCTCCGTCATTATTATCTCGTTAGAGAGTAACTCTGTCATTCCGAGTTTATAATAGACCAGGTTAACTTCGTTATTTCAAATATTGATGCCCACGCGAGCGCAAGCGACAAAGCGAAACCACTCGCCCTCGCGCTTATGGGCTTGTAACCCATAAGAATCTGCTCTTCTCTCAGCTTTGTGGCTGTTCAAGATGACGACAAGGTTTCTTTAAGCTCGGGTCGACCATGGCTCGTTATTATATGCTGATATTAGTGTAATAACCATGGCGTGTCTTTTGTTTTCATTCTGGCTTATTGCGCAAGCAAATGACGTATCTCTGTAAGCCAACAGCGTTCAGCTGCGCGTCTAGCTCCACCTTACGGCACCCTTTGGTACGATTGGGACCCTTTGCAAAGGGTGACTAAAAAGTGGTACAGTATGGTTCGGTACGCTTTTAGACAGTGGAAACGGCCTTAAAAGCGTACCGAACCGTACTGTACCGTACCACTCAGTGGAAACGGGCCATTAGACGCTGAAACACCTCGCATAGGCAGTATTTTGTTTTTTGTAATTTGACACAAAGATGATATAATACATATGTAAATACATATAAATGTTCATACGTTTTTTTATCTTTCAAGGATTTAAGATTATGATGACTATTAACCACATCATAACAGGCTTGTGAGAAGGGTCCAATGTAATTTTTGTGTGAACTAACCATTTAAGACCACACAGTGAACATTTGTATTATGGTTTACAGTTTAGCAGGACTTCCACAATGTAACATGTGGTGTGGGGATAAAGCTGAATAAGAAATACAACAAAACTACATTTTGTTGGAGATTAAAATGAATGTAAACCTGTGAATCCCATCAATGTATTTATAAATAGTCTTACAAAGAACTTCTGCTTTGTGTCGCCCTGAGGAGTTCAAAACGTCACGTTAACACTCACTCTTAAGCCAGCCTCGGTGAGCTCCAAGCAGTATCTGTTTCCCTCTCTGGTTTCCACGTTGATGTAGGCCACATCCAGCCCGCTGCTCAGATTATGAGAGACGTGCATGTCTGAGACCGCGAAGAGCACATCATTGACCACCGCCTCAGCCTCCAGCCGCATGTCTTTGACCTCTCCCAGCTCCACACAGCGCTCGTCGTACGAGCATTTAGACAGATCCTCTGGCTTACAGTCCACCTCCATCCCCTGAAAACAACATTTGGCGTCCATGTGGTAAATAATCAGGGAAATACAAACTGCGCGTTTATAGACAAGTGATCATGAGGGGGCGCGAGCTCTGCTAACGCTTTCACAAATTCCTTCAGACAACTCACGAACTACGGTTTACTCTTGATAAACGTAAACGAAACGCACGAATGTACTTTGTGAAAACTTGCTTAACGTCGTTCTGTAACGTTGCACACGATAAGCTTGCTAACAATCTACTGCCACTCGCTGGGTAAAAGTTCTATATAATGCCAGTTTCGCGTTATATTACCAAACTAATCGTATTACAGCATAAATAACACATTTGTTTGTAAAGATATAGCGTCTGACAAAGTTAACAAAGGTTTGTGTGTGTTATATATTAATATTTTCTGTCACTAACCTCCTCCGGGGGTAGTTCGTCAGTACACTTCCGGCTCATGCCGGTTAGGACTCATGTGGGTCAATTATGCGCAGCCTTTGTGCATTGCACCGTCTGCATATCCTCAGCACACATTACATCATGTTTTTTAGGGAAACATTTTTGTCTAAAATACATAACTTAAACATGCCATTTAGTCGTCGGCTGTATAAGATGGCATAAAGCTAACGGCTAAATGCATTACGTAATCCTGTGCGGGTGGATGTGCGAGGTCTGGGGGCGGATGGGCTTCTAGAGGATTCTCTATTCTCCAAAAATAACATCAGTGTATTGTTGTTTTTCCAAAGCATTTAAGGAATGCATCATGGCTTATTGCATTTCATTAAATTCTGCTGTTTTCTCTCATATTTTACCATCATAGGTTTAACTATAGTCCAAAAAGTGACATCACTGCATTTCCACAAGTGTTACTAATGAATTTCACCAATGGAAATTTACTGGATCCGTGAAACTGGGAATTTACGAATAACATGATTTATGTCACGTTCAAAACTCCCGAATTTAAGACAACTAAAGGATTAAAAAAATAAAACGTCAAGTTACGTATGAGTTAAAACGTTTGAGTTACTTGTGAAAATGCATTTGTAACGTTTTGACAACGTTACAGAAATTAAACCACAGCCAAGTAAAAAATTTAATGTATTATTTAAATATAATTTATGTATTATTGATGAATAAATTTAAGCAGCTCAGCCCATTTCAGAAGAACATTATACTGCGCTACGTGGTTTGACTCAAGTGTGTAAATAACGTTAGAGTAACGGACCACAGATTTAAAGAAATAGACGGAATGGGACTAACGTTAAAACTCTTGGAAATATTTGATATATTATAACATAAATGTATACCAATTCGAGTCTACTTACCATTAACGAAGCGTCTTTACTATCCCTAATAATGTTTTTCTCCCAGTCTGTAGTACAAAATAACTGTGTGTTGAAGCTGCGTGTAGAAATGTGTAATGACTGCGCAGAGCGGACGCTCGTGAACACACCGCGCAGAGGTGCGCGCGCGCGAGAGAGAGTGCGCAGTCACGAGCGTGTTTGTAAACACCATCATTAGCCTTATAAAGCAGACAAACAGAGATGCTGCTTTCACACAACCTGACAGCTACTTATAACGCGCACTACAGTCTCCAGTTTAATATAGATATTATTATTAAGTGATGCCTCAGCCGAACACAGAAACTTGAGGGTATGAAGGATTGTGTTTAGCCAGCATGCTAGTTCACCTTAAGCCAAGGAATAACGGTTAGTCAGCTATTTTATAATACAGGTAAGTTGTTTACCTTTGACATCCTTGTTTTGAATAACCAGGCTACATACACTTAACTTGTCATCTTTTTTAGCTCTCGTGAAACGTGACGACATGATTTGGTATTGTTAGCTGCCAAACAAACTCACCAACCTTAAGGGAATTGCGCAAACACTGGTGTTTATTATACTGTATGTCTTATTATGGGATCAGACAATGACTACAACTGCATGGCATTAAAAATAAAATAAGCTCATCATCACTATGTTTGACTTTGGGATTTAAATAGCTGATTTAATGTCAGTCGTTTGTAAAGGTAATATCAGGCTGTATCAGTGTTTTTGCAACAATATATGTGATTAAATAGTTAGTTCTGCGGATGTAATGTGTTAAAGCAGTCACATCAGTTGGAGGTCCACATAAGGAGGTCAGCGAATGTAAGAACATGTATTTATGAGTCACTGTCATCAACAACCCTTCTCCGAATATTAGTGTGGGTGCAATGAAAGTCACAAAGCACATTTTTAATTTATTCAACAAAAGATCTTGGACACTCATTTGCGTGATGCGGCTAATGCAAATTTGTTTTATCTTTCTGTTAGTTAAGTTTAAAGGGATAGTTTACCTTAAAATTGAATCATTTTTCAGACCTGATTGAGTTTCTTTTGTTGAACAAAATAAAAGAAGTTATTCGGAAGAAAGCTGGAAACCTGTAACCATTGAGTTCCATAGTGTTTGAATTTCCTATTATGGGAGTCAATAGTTAGAGCATTTCAGCTTTCCTCAAAATACCATAACTGGTGTTCAGCAGAAGAAAGAAACTCATAAAGGTTTAAAACCACTTGAGGGTGAGTAAATTGTTACTTTTGGGTGAACTATCCCTTTAGCTTTTCCATCTTAATGCAAACTATGCTGCTCAGCAATATTATCTAATGCAGTTTATAGAAAACTGCTCTTTGGTTTTTAAAATCATTGATGTTTTCATTTCCTTCAGTACAAACTGAACCCAAGCTGGTCAAGATGCCATGGCCATTTTCTGAGTCCATTAAGAAGCGGGCCTGCAGGTACCTGCTACATCGATATCTTGGCAATTTCCTTCAGGAGAAACTCAGTTTGGACCAGCTTAGTCTGGATCTTTATCAAGGCACGGGCTCACTCGCTCAAGTACCGCTGGACAAATGGGTGAGTTCTTCACATTTGTGCAAAAATGTTTTATTGTAATATATAACTTCACACATATATTTTGTTAAAACTTTGATAAATAGCTAATGTTTTAGTGGAGACCAGCTAAACTGAGACCAAGACCAAACTGGGTTTAAGGCAGGGAAAGACAGAGACAGAACAAAGACCAGAGGCCCATTTTAGAAAGGAGGTTAAATGAAAATTCCAGCTTAACCCTAAAATGAGGGAAACAATGCTCTTTAATTTCAGAATAGGAGGAATGTTGAAGAAAGCAGGGTAAGTGAAGCCTGTTTCTAAAAGAGAGGTACATTATACTTTACCTATACTATACCCGATCAAGAGCAGGTTTTCATTAGTAAACTAAGTTTTATTCTGTGTATTAATTTAAATTCTAGTTTAAAGCTCTTAACAATGTTTTTAATCTTTTAAATAGTCCAATGTCACACAAGGTTAAACACAATACATCCAAAAAGCAGCTTGTGACAGAATACACCATGTTTTAGAATGGCTTTTGCAGAGCTCACTCTTCTTACTTTTACCATCACGTGCCACATTAGCATAGATTTTCAGTAATAATGAGGGAAATGTTCTAAAAGTGGAGGGAAAGTTCATAACAGGTGTTTACTAAAGATAAAAGTATTTATGAAATTTTAATAATTGGCACTTTATTATTTTATCCTGTTAATGTACAATACTGAATTACAAATGGTATATATCTGCCAGCATTAGGTATAAATAGCATCTAATTATTATTTACACTGGTTGCAAAACACTGCTACTTTTATACAGTGAATAGCACATAAGTTTCGTATAGATACTTGTATCAGTGAAATCAAGCACATCTAGAGCTATTTGCTCTTACTGTAAATAGCCGCTGCTGTATTTTTCTTACTCTGTTGTCATATAATTTTCAAATAAGAAAAACGCACCTAAATTAATAATAATAATAATAATAATAATTATTATTATTATTATATTTTTGCCCATGGGAAGCCATGAAAAGAAAGAGTAGCCTATTAGTTCTGTAACCTACCATTCTGCCAGTTTTCACTTGTGTGATATTATAACTGAACAGGTCAGAATTAAACTTGTTTTGACGGAAGTGGGCAGACATCATTTTGTCTTGTGTTGTTGTCATGGTGATTCATGATATCCATCAATAATGGCTTTTCATAGACATGGTGCACATGCTTACCTCACAGTTAGCCTACTTAAAGTTGAACAGACTTAACTCAATTGAGCTAATATGAAACTGAACACTCAGAGTTTCTCATCTCAGTGTAAGTCAACTCAGAGTTCTGATTGTAGCTCAATGTTGGTTGAAACCCTTTATTGAAACAGGGACCAGACCCTGACAATAAAATCTGTGATTTACACTACAGTTAAAACTTCATATATACTGTTATGAGATTAAACTTATGCAATTATAAATACAGAAACATGATGGAAATGAATGACAATCTCTCATCAACTTCATTCACTGAATAATTTACTTAATCATTTAAGCAGCTCACTCATTCATTAATAAAACACTGCTGTGGATCTGTTTGGAACAGTTTATGTGTGAAATAGAGCAAAAATATATCTTGAAAAATTCACTTTTGGTTAACCATGTGTTTACATTTTGACTTGTATGTTCTATTTGAACCTAGTCCCTGAATGAGATCCTTGAGTCTGTGGATGCTCCATTTGAGGTGAGCGAGGGCTTCATTCAGGCAATTTCTCTCACTGTGCCATGGGCCTCGCTGCTTCAGGACAACTGCGCTCTGGAAGTGAGGGGCTTGGAGATGGTGTTCAAACCAAGACCTCGAATGGGTAGGATCATCTTTGAAATCAAATCATTTTTAGCTGACATTTACATTTTTTTTTTTACGAATGTTGGAACTGCAATGGTGTCAGATGCAATAATTATAAACCTGAAAGCGAACAAGTCAAGCTAAACGAACAAGTTACATTCCATGAAAGCACCAATGCAAATGTCATTTATTTGCGAATGATCTACATCATTTTCGTAAAAACCAGTGTCAGTTTAAATTAAGATGGCTTGATAATCAAAACAGATAGTGAAATTAAATGAAAATGAAAGTTTTTGAGATGTTCGTATCAAGGTTAGATGTTAGTATGTTTAGTTGTCTGATAGACTTCTTTAAAGCAAAAATATAAAAAATAAAAAAATACTTGCTAAGTAGCAACTGTAAACCTTTCAAATCACATTGTATGATTTCATTTAAATACTCTCCTCTCATACATCTTGAGAAGGAATTAGGAAAACTCTCACAATTGTTTTTGAAATAAAGAAACCAGGGTGCCCGCAGGGTCTTAAACTCTTAAAATATCTTGCATTTCAAAAACAAAATAGGCCTTAAAAAGTCTTATTCACTGGATTTGGCCCAATCCCATCCCTTAGCCCTTCCCCTTACCCAATTCCCAATTCTTTTTAACTTGAAGGCATAGGGCCAAGGGGAAAAGCTAGATACCCCTTGAAACAGAGATTTCAAGGGGTATGGTTTTCCCAGAATACACCAGCTACAATCGCAGCATCAAGTCAGGAGATGCACATATTAGTATTATTATTTTTTTTCATTATTATGAATTTTTACAACAAATTAGCATATGTTTTAATACATTCAGAACCACTTTCATGTTTTACCGTCATGCTAAAAAAAACAACAAAAAAAGCTTAAATAAAAAACGCAAAATTTCGCTATCTGTTATTCACAATAATAACTCTTGTACAGTAATGCCACAACATACTTTCACATAAGTCACTCGATGACACTCGAATACCCTGTCAGAAAAGTCTAGTTGCTGCGAATGACCTTCTTACAGTGTCTGGTATAATGTTAATGCTGTTTTTGTGTGCTTACATAGATGGATATGGCCAGTGTTTAAATGCACAGTACAGTTACGATCTTGTTACCACATTATATTGTTATGATAATATCATTGCTTTCAATGATTTCCTGAAGATAAACAGTTTTCCTTTGTTAATGTAAAGCTACCCAATCGATCCAACATGCATCCAATCACCAACAATACATCTCAATAAAACTTTTAACAAAACTCTATATATAACGAATATGTGTACAAATAGGATCTGCTTGATTTGACACATTATTTAAAATATGCAACCAAAAAAATTTGAATACAAATTAGAATTTGTTTCTTGATGGTGCAAGTATTTTTTTTTCTGCTGGGCCATTAAGAAAATTATTAGCGTTTAGCCCTGTATAAGTCTGAAATTTGATGAAACCTGCAGAAACCCTGAGTTCATTCAAAAATAAAATCACCATTTACCCTCAAGCGTCTCCAAACCTTTATGAGTTTCTTTTTCTGTTGAACACAAAAGAAGATAATTTGAAGAATGTCATGGCCCGTTTCCACTGGGTGGTACAGTATGGTACGGGTCGGTACGGGTCACCTTTATCAGGCTTGCGTTTCCACTGCTAAAGGGTACTCTTTTGGTGGGCGTGGTGTACGACAGAAAGTTTCAGCTGGAGGAAATGTCTACAGTAAAGCTGTACGGGTCGTTCACAAATCATACGAGAAGCACTTCTCCCAATCAGAGGCTTTATTATACACATAAACACTGGTGTATAAATGTTCATTACTAACTTTTCTATGAACATGATCTGATTATAACTGCAGAACAATGATGCGAAATAGCCTACTGTCCACAATTATATAAAATAAATAAATAAATGCAGCATATATGAACACACACAGCGCCTTACAGTCTCCGATATGTACACCAATCACAGAAAAGTACATTAAAAAAACATACATTTATGCCTTATTTAGATTCAAAGACAACATATAATATATCCAACAGTCAGTGCAAACCTCTCATCTGTGTCTGTAATCTTCACCAGAACATGTAGCCTCCTGTTAGAAAGTAATTTCGTCATTCCGAGTTCATAATAGTCAATGATAATAGGTGACGATAATGGTTAAACGTAGCAGTTTCTTCATGTCTGCTGAAACAATAATTTGCTCCTTTGTTTTTTTTCCGGCTTCTCCTTTGTTTTTGCACACGTCAGTCTCGCGTTTGTCAGTTTCTGAAAGGATCCAGTTTCAAAAGCACGTCAATAATCAAGTGCAGGTTATTATCATCAGCTCAAGAAGTTTCCACTTCTAGAACTTTGTGGCTGTTCAAGACGACGACAAGGTTTGTTTGATCTCGGGTCGACCATGGCTCGTTATTATATGTTTATATTATCTTGGTGTATTGTCTCTCGGCTGTGTATTAAACATGGCGGGTCCTTTGTTTTCATTATGGCTTGTTGCGCAAGCATATGAAGTATCTCTGTAAACTAATAGCATTCAGCTGCGCGTCTAGCTCCGCCTTTTGGTCACCCTTTGGTACCCTTTGCAAAGGGTGACCAAAAAGCGGTATGGCACGGTTCGGTTCGGTACGCTTTTAGACAGTGGAAATGGCCTTAAAAGCGTACCGTACCGTACCACTCAGTGGAAACAGGCCATTAGAAACCAACAACATTGACATTCGTAGTGTCTAAGGAAATACTATGGAAGTCAATGGTTTCCAGTTTTCCAACATTTTTCAAAATATCTTATTGGAAAGAAGTGGGTAAATGGTGATTTTGAATGAACTATTCTTTTAAGGTCTTGTGCAAATATATAACTGGCTCTTCCTTTTGATAATTTTCACTGGGTTTCTGTAGTTATTCTTGACAGTAGGATTTTAAAACATTAAAATAAGACTTACATTAGTGTAAGCTGCTAAATCTGGCTCCTAATATTGAATGTTGTTCATATTATAGTATATTGTACTTAATCAGCTTAATGATTTGTTTTCCTGTATAATAATGTTATATAATTTTTCTTGATTTTGATAGTATATAGTTTTTCTGTATAATTTGTTTATGGCAAGTTAATCTATCATAAAAAAGGGAAATGCTGGTTTAGTTTAATCCGTCAGTTGTTGATTGCATGGAGACAGATCTGAATGCAAGGGATTGATTGGAACAAATGGGCATTAAAGTGACTTTTATCATGGAGAATTCTGACATTTTACTAAAGGATCCAGTTACAACAAGTTGATTAACTACAGATAAAATGAAAAATAAAATAAATGCATACATATATAAATACACAAAAACATGCATGAATCACAATAATATTAAAATGCCTGCTGAAAATTGATAATGGGTGAATTTCTATTTCATTTTAACTTGCTTTTTTTTAGCATCAGGCATGGAGCCGATGTGCTGGTCCAGTTTCATGACCAGCAGCATGCAGCTGGCCAAAGAGTGTTTAAGCCAAAGACTTACTGATGATCAGGGAGAGAGCTTTCAGCCTCTGGAGGGACTCGAAACATTTGCTGAGACTATCGAGACCGGTCTGCCTCCTTCTTTCCTCTTCATTAAAAATTAGATTTTTATTAGTTATTTTAAATAGCATTGTTATTTATTTATCAGTCCTTATACTTTCACTGATCTCTTTGTTAGTGTTGAGAAGAGTCAAGGTCACTTTTGTGGATACTGTCCTGCGGATGGAGCATGTTCCTGAAAATTCTAAAACAGGCATTGCTCTGGAACTTCGAATCAATAAGTAAGCTCTGAGGCATTTCGATTTGACAGCATGACATGTATATCTTTGAATCATCACCATTCTGTCTGTACATCTTGTGATTATTTAGGATGGTTTACTGTGATGAGAGTGTGGAAGAGGGCTCTAGCGTCAATATCCATCAGCCCACAACATTTGCACATAAAAACCTCACTCTGGACGGAGCCTCTCTATTCTGGGATGAGTTTTCAGAATCAGCTCGTGCCGGACTCAAATCATCCCCAACTCAAACAGTGAGATTATCCTTTGTGCTTTAATAATAAAAGAACATATGAAGAGTTTCTTTGCAAAGTGAGATATATCCATTTTGTGAAATGTTGGTTATGTGACATTATTATTGAAGACATCAACAGTCAAGTTTATTCACAATTTCTGTACGTTAAACTATTACTTGAGCTCAGTGAAGGCCAGGGACACATATTCTTCAAATCCAGGATATTTGTTATTGAATTTTATGTCCATAAATAGTTCATAAGTAAGTCAAAATGCAAGCCAAAATGCAACATGTTTATCTTAACATTGTCAAACATCTTAAATTGATTAAAATTAATAAAAACTATATGGAACAGTATATACAAAGATTGATTTTTAATAATAAGATTTGAGATAGTTAGTTAGTTTTGGCCAGAACGTACACAATATAACATAACATAACTATTTTTTTGCTGGGGCACAAATTTCTTTAAGCAGGCTTCCCTGTGGCATTTGAAGAAATCTTTTGGATCATCAGTGGGAAAATTAACAATAATTTATCAATTAATCGTAAATATTCATAATATTCAAAAACATAACGCCATAATAGACATAATGTGACTATGGCGTGTGCCAGTAATCCAGGGCAGTCCCTGAATGAAAAGGTCAGAAAACAGCGTACCGGCTGAGCTGTCAGAGCAAACTAACTGCAGAATGTTTATCGTTTCAACCATCCTTAAACAGCTTCGGACTAATTGTGATTAGTTATAATATAGATAATTAAGATCAAGTTAGTTAAACAAACGACTTGTAGCTCGTTACAGAAAGAGTGGAGGCTCCTTTCACACCACTGCTGAAAACCTGTATGATCAGAGCGGGCGGAGCTGCAATGGCGCAGTTTCTGTTTCACTGAGTCCGCGAACACAAGCTCTCCTCACCCCATCATATTTAATGACTTATTTCACTGTAATAAAATAATGTTATTACTACTATTATTATTATTATTATCATTATTATTATTATGCAGCTGGAATGACCGGCTCCAATCCGTCATTAAAATCCATGAGGTTAGCTCGACTCTGAAGCTTTAATTCTCTGACTGACAGACGGACGTAGCCTGTGACTGACAGCTCACTTACAGTATAAACAATTAAATGGCAAATGTTTTTAGTTAGCCTAGTGAATCCTCTTTTTAAAAACGTATTTGTTTTGTTTTGATATTATCGTTAAATCAATGAGCAAACTCTGAGCACTTTGCCGGCGGTGACTCTCCTCCCAGGGGTTGCTGAGCTCGCGCATATCTGTTCTATATATAACAGTTATATAACTGTTATATCACATTTTGCAAAGAAACTGTTCTGGTGGATATCGCGTTTTGTGAAAAAACACATTTTGTAGTAGGCCTAAAATGGTAATTCTTCAATTGTGTTAATGGCAGCAATTCACACAGACATAAGGGAACATCTGAACAGTGATTTCCAATCATAAAATCCAAATGTCAAAAAATGGCATTTATCGTGTTTTGCAATCAAACTCTTCATATAATATAGTTGTGAACTGACCCACCAATTGTAGCTATTTACCATTTCAAAGTCCTGTAAGACATATGATCTGTGTACATTTGAAGGAGAACGAACCCAAGCTTTCTCCAAGTTGGAACCCAAAAATCATCTGTGAGCCTCACCCTCAGTTTCCAGAGCCTGTGTCTTCCAGTGCACCATTCGAACCGGTGCAGGTGGGCTGCCTTCGTGGCAAACTGGAGCTGTCCGTTGTTCTGAAGCAAAACGAAGCCATGCCTGGTGCTAAGGTGGGTATACTATATATTTTAATTCCAGATTTACAGTCATTTGATTTTCAGCTGGCTGTAAAGGCACTGATTAGTTTCTGTTGTCAAAGTGTCTTTTCCTTGAATGGAAATGTTTCACTTATCTGACAACCAGAAGGTTATTAAGCCTTTTATCTTCACAATTAACAATATTTTTTTAACAGCGAAACAAACATCATTTAAATTAGTTTTTCTTATTTAAATATTTCCAAAAGGATGTTTAACCGAGCAAGGAAATTTTCACAGTATGTCTGATAATATTTTTTTCTTCTGGAGAAAGCCTTTTTTGTTTTATTTCAGCTAGAATAAAAGCAGTTTTAAATATTTTATGAACCATTTTAAGGTCAAAATTATTAATCTGAAAAAAAAATTGCTTAAAGGGGCAAACCATCGTTATACAATAACTTGCCTAATTACTCTATCCTGCATAGTTAACCTAATTGACCTAGTTAAATGTCACTCTAAGCTGTATAGAAGTGTCTTGAAAAATATCTAGTAAAATATTATTTACTGTCATCATGACAAAGATAAAATAAATCAGTTATTAGAGATGAGTTATTAAAACTATTGTGTTTAGAAATGTGTTGAAAAAATCTTCTCGCCATGAAACAGAAATTGGGGAAAAAATAAACAGGGGGGCTAATAATTCTAACTTCAACTTTATTGGTGATTTAAGGTGAATTCAGGTTCATTGACCTGAATTCACCCTACTTGATTATGCAATACATTAACATGAATTTTCTAAATACCTTGGTGCCTTTTAAGAGGGAACTTAGAGTTTGCCAGATGTGTTTAAGTAAAACTTTGCTGTCTGTACTATAAAAAAAAAAGGAATTACTAGAAAAACACAGAGAAAAGGGGCTGTGGTATTATTTTGAATACTATTATTAAATGATTTTATAAAAAAAAAATAATAAAGCTAATTGTGAATTTGTAGTTTTGAAATGCTGTAAGCTGTAAAAAAACATACAGTGTCTTCACCTTGAAGCTGGCATCATATTTATCTCTTAATCTGCTGACAACCTGTCAAAATAAAAGCATGGGATAATTGTTGAAAAAGTTATAGAAAATTACTGAACTATAACCAAGTAATCTAGTTATATGTTTTTTTTAAATATACAGTTGCAATCACAAATATTAGCCCTCTTAGAATTCTTTTTTATATATATTTCCCAAATTATGTTTAACGGATCAAGGAAAAGTTCACAGTATGCGGATAATATTTTTTCTTCTGGAGAAAGTCAGATTTTTTTAAAAAATTCGGCTAGATTAAAAGTAGCTGTATAGAAGTGTCTTGAAGAATATCTAGTAAAATGTTATTTACTCTTATCATCATGACAAAGATTTCTTGTATATATACAGTTGAAGTCAGAATTATTCCACCCCCCCCCCATTACCCCCCCTTTTAATACCCCCCCCCATTTTTGTTAAATGGAGAGATTTTTTTCAACACATTTCTAAACATAATAGTTTTACTAACTCATCTCAAATACCTGATTTATTTTATCTTTGCCGTGATCACAGTAAATAATATTTTACTAGATATTTTCAGGACGCTTCTATACATCTTAAAGTGACAATTTAAAGGCTTAACTAGGTTAAGCAGGCTAGAGTAATCAAGCAAGTTATTGTATAAAGATGGTTTGTTCTGTAGACTACAGAGAAAAAAAGCTTAAAGGGCCTAATCATTTTGACCTTAAAATGGTCTTTAAAATAGCCGAAATAAAACAAATCAGACTTTCTCCAGAAGAAAAAAAATGATCAGACATACTGTGTGAATTTCCTTGCACTGTTAAACATTGTTTGGGAAATATTTAAAAAAGAAAACAAATATGGCATATTAATATCCTTAATGCTTCATAATGATGTTGTTTTTTCGCAGTTGGATATTGATGGACAGTTTGATTCTCTGATCATGCTGCTCTCACCACAACAAGTCCACCTCTTACTGGACATGTTTGGGGTCTTTTCCAGCTCAGGTGACTTTTTTTAATTTATTTTTTTATTCAAATGTGATTTGCTTATATGGGTCACTCAATGAGCATATGAGTGATTTAATGATTAAGGTTTGTATTGTTATACAGCTGTGCAGGAATGGTCTGCTATAGGAAAGGATAGGAAAAGTCGGCCTATGCAGCAGGAGGATGAGTATCGCCTACACATGGAGCTCAACCGGTGCCTGAAGAAAGACACCATAACAGGTGCCGCTGACCAGGACTTGTTTGAAAGCCAGACCACAAGAACAGTTTCCAGCAGAGGTTAGTTTAGTTTAGTTTTCACTTATTAATACATTCTACATTTGTTCTCTAATTACATCTTTAATTTACTACTTGACAGAGGATGTCTTTTTCTCCATGGCTGACATGGACATGTCACACAGCCTATCATCTCTGCCTCCTCTTGGGGATCCACCAACTGTAGATCTAGATTTATCTGTAAATAGCAACTACTCTGCCTCCCTGGGGGAGTCGCCATCAGGAAATGTAACCGTAAGTCTCTTTCTTTTACAGAGATCTTTGGGTTTCTTCAGAAGTATTAAAGGATTTTTTTGTGCTCAATAAGTTCTCTTATTAAGATGTTACAAATGTACTGTTTATGCTTTCCTTAGACGGTCTGGGATGAGTATATGGATGTTCCTAGACAGAAGGAGAAGCAGACAAATGAAACCCCACAGCTTTCAAAAGATTCTCAACTTACACACAAGTTGCTCCGGCAGACATGTGAGTCATCTGCTTTATGATGTACGGTGGTTATTGTCTCTCATGACTATTTTTAATCTATGCTAACTCTTCTCCCTTTGTGATCTCTAGCTCATCCATCTAAAGGCCGCTGTGATGAGTCCAGGCCTGAGCTGGTTCTCAGGCTGACAGTGGGCAGTCTTTGTCTGTCTGTCCTCCATATCGATCCCCTCCCACCTCCAAATTCCTCCCGCAGCCATCTCGCACCAATGGCCTCTGAGTTTTTCCGGATTCTATCTGTAAATCAACTGTCAGCTGGTGGTTTCCTCCAGTCGAGATCTGTCTTTGATCAAGCCTGTCCACATGATCACCTCAGGTAAAAGTTTATCTCCCGGTTTCACAAACAAGGTTTAAGGCTAGTCATGGATTAAATTGAATGTTTGAGCCATCTCAACTGAAAATGACTTGCAGTAAGATGTCTTAAAATATGTCAATGTTATTTTTTGTTTCACCAGTAATGTATTTTTCTAAGGCAGTTTTTATACTGTAAGGTGGCTAAAATAGCCTAATTTAACTAAAGTCTAGTCCTGACTTAAGCTAAGCCCTTTTTGTGTAACTGGGCCCATGTTTCTTAAAATTTGAAATGCTTTTTTTTTTTCTTTGTTACAATGAAGTTGACCAAAAGAAATAATTGAATACAGCACAGAACTGAAGTATGGAACATGTCATGTTTTGTCCTGGGAATAATATTTCTAAAGGAGACATGGAATTGAACTAGATTTAAAAAAACAACACAAACGTACAAATAAAACAAAACAAACAAAAATCTGAAAAATGAGTTATGTGTAATAACAATGGAGTGACACAGGGTGAAAATACTGAACTACTGAAATGTATTTAATACTTTATATAAAAGGCTTTTTAATGATTGCAGCTTAAAAACGCCTCTTATATAGAGAATGAAGCCATGCACGGTATGCATTTTGGATCATTGTCTTGCTGAAATGTCCACCCTGGTTTCATCTTCATCATCCTGCTAATGTAGATGTTGGACTGAAGCAGCAACTATTAATTTACACTGACGAAGGGCAGAGGTTTGCTGAATAACTACTAAAAGGTTTCAGCTGCAGTCTGGGCTTTTACTGCCTTTCTACACCTCCCTTTCTTCATGTGTTAATATATTTTTTTCTGTGTCATTTGATTTTATTAAGCATAACTTCATTAGTAAACTAAACGGATTTGTTTTTTTTTCATATGTGGATTTTTTTGGTTGTTGCCAACATCCGGAGAAAACTTCAAATCAATGACGTCTTTAGAAATGTTTTCTGTGAAAAATGGTGGCGTGTTCAATACTTATTTTCCCCCCTGTATGTACTTAAACTAGAACAGAATTATGTAGAACTCCATGTTTAAGAAAGACAATTTTTTTCAGATATCACTGAAGATAGCAGGGAATTTAAATGCAATTTTCTTCATCTTTAGGTTCATTGGCCAAGGAATAAAGGTGACATACGAGCACTGCCAAGGCTCCGGTGTACGCACGCTGAACACGGATCTCTCTCTAAGTCAGGTGGAGCTTCTGGAATGCCTGTACTCCACTGACAGCCACACAACAAAGGGTGGAGCCCAGTACACGGAGGTATTTTTGGTCACAAAGTTGTGTTTACACAGTAGTTTTTAATTGTATTTTTTATTTTCTTATTATAATTATGATTTTTGTTGTCTTTCTCAAATTAGCTTCTCACGTTTGATGTCCCAGCAAGTGATGAATCACCCCCTCCTACCTGCCTGCATTTACTCTACAAACTAACAGAACGCAGAGGGCCGCAGGTAATGTAAAAAAAAAAAAGTGTTGCAAAACTTCCTTATACTGAAGACTATGATTATGATTAGGTCCAACTAATACATGTTATATTTCACTAAATGCAGTATTTGTTTGTCTGTACTTTTACTTCAAATTGATCACAAGCCACTTGTGGACAGTAAGCATGTTTTTATTACCAGGGTGGGCAGGTACGTCTGAGCACTGTTCCTCGCAAGGCAGAACTGCAGGTAGAGCTTGGTAAAGTGCGCTCAGAGTGTGACATCAGCATTGTGGACAGGCTCAACTCTCTTCTCCAGCCACAGAAACTGGTTACCACTGAGATGATGGCATCTCACATGTACACCTCATACAATAAACACGTCAGTCTGGTAAGAAACATTAACTACAATCTCACTGTGCTTATAGGCTTGGTTCACCCAAAAATTAAAATCCTGTCATTAATCTCTTGAGAACCCCGTTCATCTTCAGAACACCAAATTAAAAGATTTTAGATGAAATCCGAGAGCTCTCATCCTCCATAGACAGCAACGCTCAAACATTCAGAGTACAACAAAAAACATTATCAAAACTTTCAGCATGACTTCAATGGTTCAACTGTAATCATATGAAGCTTCAAGTACACTTTTGTGTGTCAAAAACCTGTTTTTCATGTCCGCTGTCACGTAAGAGAAGATATAGGTTAACAAAGTAATTTTTACTGTTTTTTTAGCACTCAAAATGGTATGTTGGGGCCACTGAATTCACATGGAATGTTTTGACAATGTATTTGGTTTCTTTACTAGACTTTAGCCCCTTTCACACATACAGACCTTTCCGTAAAAAGGTCTGTATCTGTGAACAGGCCCTTTTTGAAAATACCGGTAAATTCGTTCTGGCATTTTTCCGGAAAGAGAAGTTATAACATTACCTGTAATTTGCCAGAATGCTGCTCTGTGTGAACGGAGAAGGAACATTGCCGGAAAAAGCACGTTCATGCTTAGAACGCACTGACGTGAGACGTCTACTCCAGCCAATAAGAACATTCAGACGCATTCACGCCCGCACTGTTTATGAAAATAAAGTCCTTTGAATATTTTACAGACACATACAGACACATTTAGCTTCTAATTGTTGCTCAAATAACGTTTCTATGATTCTTCTTAATGCCACTGTGGAAAAAAATATCGATAAACTGCTTATGATAAACCGCTGTTTGTTTACCTTCAAGCTCTGCTTCAGTTACTGAACGCGTGTGCACATGAAGTGCTCCAGTGAGTGCCAACACACACAGTACATACAGTATGTACATCTCGACTTAGGAACGTGTTCCTCTACGTGTTTTTCATCAAAGAAGTTCACAAAATTCATCCATTCGCAGAATTAGTAATGCAGTCAAATGTATAAACATTTAGCTGCGGTTCGTGCTTCTGCCTTTGGATGTCTCTGGGACAAAGCAGCTGCATGAATGCTAAAGCTTTAAATAAAATTGGGTCATTAACAAAACCCCGACCCTTTCTATGTTTACAAACACACGCGCAGCTCTTTAGAGCTCATTTCTGGTCAATGATGTCAGAATTTACCGGTATTTTGGAATGGATGTGTGAATGGTCTTTTCCAGAAAATTTCCAGAACGTCCTCGCCTGTGTGAACAGCGCTTTTTTTTTAATCTACCGGTGAAGTCGTTTCGGTAGTTTTCTGGATATTTAGCAGTATCACTGTGTGAAAGTGGCTTTTGAATGTCTCTAGGCATCTCAGGATGAGAGAGCTCTCAGATTTCATCTAAAATATGTTAGGCATACTCAGGCCTCGTTTACACTATTGCGTTTTCGTTTCATAAGGCACGGTACAGTTGGCCGGTCCTGACCCAGTTGGAAGAGGTGTACCTGAGCACAGTTCACTTGGGCTTTGGCGCCTGAGCCCGAAACTGAAGAGGAGACGTAACCTTTGGGGATTGTTTCATTTGGGTTTATTAATCATTCTTACTGTTTAATGAACACAAACTCTTGTAGAATATTAAAGATGCAAACCCCTCACTGCACAACAGCTGCAACTTCAGCAAACCTCCTAATTCCTGCAGCATGAGGGCTTTATGATTGTTTATGAGCGTCAGCAGTGGCTGATCTGTTCGGCGGAATATTTGACTGTGTGTCACTGCGTATCAGACAACTTAAACAATATAAAGATATAAGGAAATGTCCACTGTGCTGAGCGAGAGCACTTCTCTTAAACTGAACATCGCATCATTGATGACGTAAGCGTGCTCAGGCCCGAATGTAATGTGAGTGCGGGCCGACGGGGTAGACGGGAGGGGGGACAAGCATGCTTCGGTCCTGTTCAAGACAACTGAACATAGTGTGAGTACGCCCTTAATTTGCATTCTCAAGCTGAACAACTGTCTCAGTGGATTAATAAAACAGGATGAGCAGAATAGCTAAATTTTTATTTTGAGTGAAATCCTACTTTAATTGACTTCCTTTGTTTGCTTGTATGTAATTTTGCATCCTTTTGTGTGTTTTCCTCAAAGCACAAGGCCTTTGCAGAGGTCTTCTTGGATGATAGTCGCACTCCAGCACACTGCCATGTGTCTGTGTCAATAAATGCGCCTCTGCTGTCGCTAGTGGTGCGGTTTCCGATCCCAGACCTGCGCTCGGACCAGGAGAGGGGCCCCTGGTTTAAGAAGTCTCTGCAGAAAGAGCTGCTGCACCTGGAGCTGGAGGATCTGGAGCTCAAGACCGAGTTCACTGGAGGAAACTCATCAGAGCAGACCAAGATGGAGCTCACTTTCAAAGAGCTCAACGGTACTGTACAGTTCTATGAACAATCTCAACAAAAAGTAACTTGCAGCTTTGTGTTTTCAAGTGACTTTTGGAAGTCTACCAAAAAATAATCTAACAAAATAACCAACGATAACGGTCCAAAATTAGCACACCTAAATTTATGTTAGGTAAAATTTTAAATAAAATATATATAAAAAGATCAAAATTCATTTTGTAGCTTTAAATAGTTTCTTCTAATATTGCGCTTGAATTTACATGAATTTAAATCTAAATGTGAACTAAAATATTAATTTATTAAATATATCCATTTAATAAATCTTTTTTGTTCAAATGCACTAAAAAATATTACCTATATTCACTGAGAAATAGATAGACACGTTCATTTTCAATATGGGGTGAACTCATTTATGTTGAGCACTGTATATACAGTGTGTGTGTGTGTGTGTGTCTGTATATTAATTCATTCATTTTCTTTTCGGCTTAGTCCCTATATTCATCTTTGGTCACCACAGTGGAATGAACCGCCAACTTATCCAGCATATGTTTTACACAGCGGATGACCTTCTAGCTATAACCCATCACTGGGAAACATCCATACATTCCCATTCACACACATAGACTATGGCCAATTCAGCTTACCCCAGTGGTTCTCAAGCTTTTTTCACCAAGTACCACCTCAGAAAAAAATTGTCCCTCCAAGTACCACCATAATAGCCAGTATTAAAGTACAGTAGCATAGTATGCCTAATTAAGAAGCTACAGCCCTGCAGTTAAAAAAAGAAGCAGAAAAATTCTTCTAATGAACAATATTTATTATTGTCAGCCACTTAAATAAAGGTTTAGCCTATTAATATCAATTTATTGATCACATCGGTGTTATTGTATACTTCAGAGGATTAAAATGTGTTCATTTTTCCGCGTACGACTAGAAGGAAGCTTGAGTACCACACGTACCACAGTTTGAGAATCACTGGCTTACCCAATTCACCTATAGCACATTTCTTTGGACTTGTGGGGGAAACTGGAGCACCCGGAGGAAACTTACGCCAACACGAGGAGAACATGCAAACTATATGTATGTATGTGTGTGTGTGTGTGTGTGTGTGTGTGTATGTGTATATATATATATGTATATATATATGTATTGTATGACATTTGCTGTAAAAACTCAACATAAACACACAGAAAAGGTATAAGTTAACATTATATTGAAACATCTGTTCATATTTTCCAAAACAACTATACACAGAATTATGGGATCAGAAAAATATCAATCTGTAAACAATTTTTATACTTTAAATGAAAATAAACATGCGTTATGGATGTGATGAAAAAGGTCTGTGAGTTTACAGTATGCAACATGCTGTGTAGAGATTCTGTGGATTAAACTGCACAATCCAAAAGATACAATGCTAATCAAAAGGATAAGTGTCGGTACTCCAGAGAACAAAAATTATTGATTATATTTTAATTTACATTTTTTCATTTATGAGGAAAAAGCTTCGTTATGTGACACTTTTCTGTTATGGATGTAACAGGTGAGAAACTTCATTTTGTGGGATTTTGGTAAATCCCACAAAAAGGGCTCGCAAAATCACCCTGGACGCCTCGCACCCAGCACACTTCCTGTTTGAACTGTTACCGTCTGGCCAGCGCTACAGAGCACCGAGCACAAAAACTGCCAGACACAGGAAAAGCTTCTTTCCTCAGGCCATCTACCTCATGAACAGTTAATATTTCTCCTATTGTGCAATAATCGTGCAATACTCTCTCATACGCACTTGTACACAACACCTTATAATAATATACATTGCATTTCTTCTCCTTACGCATTTGTACACAGCACCTTATAACAGCATAAAATGCAATACTTCTTATGCATCTGTACACAGCACCTTATAACAACATACAATGCGAAACTTACGCTTTTGCACACAACACCTTATAACCTGTATACTTATAACAATCTGCACATACATTTCAACATTCAGATCGTTGGACTGACTGCATCTGCTTAATGTCTATCGTCTTCTTTTTTATATATATATATATATATATTTATTTTGTGTTGTCACTTGTCACTTTATGTACACTGAAAGCTTCTGTAGCCAAAGCAAATTCCTTGTGTGTGTGAAGCACACTTGGCAATAAAACTGATTCTGATTCTGATTCTGAAATATAATTGTTTGAAAACATTGACTGAGACATTTTTGAGTATTTGTACAGCACTGTAAAATATAAGGATACACAAAAACAATTAAAAGGGTTTCGCTATTTTGGTGACAACTTAATTTTTTTCATGGCAAGGTTGACAATTGCATGGAATTGCTCATATACATGAGCTCAATATATATATATAACAACATTCTAACAAAAGACAAGCACACATTTTGTATGGAGGTCCCCAAAGCTTTGTTTTGCTCATATTAAGATATGTGACATTTCTGTTTGCTTTTGTTTTTATGCTGATGACACACAAGATGAGGCTTCCTACAATGTTTCTTTTTGAGTTTCTCAAAGCTTTGTCTTGCGCATTTTAGGATACGTGACATTTCTGTTTGCTTTCGTTAGTCTGATGATGACATATAGGTTTGAACTTCCTTTAGAGCAGTTTAAAATAACTTTTTGTGGGTCAGAAGAGTGCATTAAGGGCACTAAAGACTGAAGCCTGTCCAAACTCTCTGAGAGCAACCATCATTCAAATAGTAATATTAAAATGTTTATTAATATTAATAAATGGTGATGCAAAATTATATATATGTTATCCATGCTGGTTAGATTTTTGAACATTATTACAATTCATGCCAGTGTAAGGTTTATTCATTTTTTTTAAAAGAGAAATTAAAGTTGCAAATGTGAAATCACAGTATAAAACAAAAACATTTGAAGAGTGATTAAATTATTTATTAATTAATACATTTTGAATATGCTTTTTTGACTTCTATACATTTGCATTTTAATAGACATTTAATGACAGTGTGTTTTCTTTTCGACTATAGGGTCATTTCAAGAAGACAAAGATCATCCCCCAGCCAGGTTCTTAAGAGTAGCTAACACAATAGAGGAGGACATGACATCATCCTGTGGTAAATTCGACTGGCCCAGGTAATGCTGCGCTCTCAGTATTCTGTTTTGTTCATAGCCATTCTGTGGACCTTTCTAAAATCATTTTTTGCTCCTCACCCATTCAGAGTGGTTCTAAAGTTGAACCCGATGGCTGTGCGCTCCATCTTAGAGCGTGTAACAGCTGAGGAAGAGGAGGAAGAAGCAGACGGTCACTCGCAGGAGGAAGAGGAGGAGGAGGAAGGAGCCGCACATTCCTTGAAGGACGTGTGTGACTTTGGCAAACCTGAGCCATCACCGTTCTCCTCCCGACGTGTCATGTATGAAAATGAGGAGGTATTGACATTTGTATTTCATATTATTATCAAGGATAAATAATTACATTATTAAAGAGACCCTATTTTGCATTAAAAAGGTCATATTTTGATTTTGGGGGTCTCAAACAACATGCTGATATGCGTGCAAGGTCAAAAAACACTTTAATTGTCTTATAATATGCATTTATTTTTACCTAATTATCCCAGCCACCATATGATTTGTTCAGCGATTCATTTGTTCCCAAAGCCCTCCATAGCGTCAAGCTAATCTGCATTGATTGGACCGATGATCCAGTCTGTTGTCATTGGTTGACTACGTTCAGCATGAGACAGAGAGAAATGCCTATCATGGCTACAGTATGAAGTAGCAGAAAGTATGTGAGAGCCCAATACAGGAATGCAATAAAGCAATGCAGTTAACACCAGCATATTACTCTACTCTTAAACCTAACCCCAAGTAATAACTACACGCATTCAGTATTAATCTACACAGTGGCAACAGTTGAACTATTTTGAAAATTGACCGCACCGCAAGTTTGAGGAACAGCTGATGGTGGCCATAGCAAAGGCAAACAGCAGAGGATCACGAGTTCAGAAACGCATTTAAATCATTAAAGGAAGAAGCACGCGTCACATTTGTAACGTGGTTTTGGGTGCGATTATAAACATGGCCCCATAAAAATTTAACCTGAGAGATGCAGAACAAGCACTGATCTAAATTAGATATTTGATTACAAGCTGTGTGGGGTGATTGCAACTTATAACACACAATTAAATATATTTTGCAAACTATACAAAACGAGGCAAAATTTTTTATTACACTTATATGTTCTGATCCAGAGGAAGAAAAAACTGGTCTGTTTGAACTGTAAAAGTCACTGACAAATCCCTGTCAAAGCCTGACAAAGTCCCATAGTCTCTGCTGCTCCTTAAATAGCAAATGGCCAGCGAATCACACGTTGCGGCGTAGGTTATTATATCAATCATGACAGGAACAAACGCAGCATTATGTTGGCTATACTGTGGTATTATTTTGAAAATGAACTTTAACCCTTTATTCCTCGCAGCTGAATCTCTTCATCTGCCAGTGATCGTCATCTTCGCGTCACGGTTAGTCCCGTGTTCCCCGGCACCTCCACTAGTGTCTGAAAGGAAAGCGCCGTTCACATTTTACCGGTGGTGTACTGGAACTGTATATTTGGTGATGTACCAAGTCGACGTCGATGCGATCAAGCAAAATATCTGAACCCAACTCGATTTGTTTATTCAACTCTGAGTTAACAATTTTGCTAAAGAATCAATAATTTGTAAACACAGTGCACTTTCAGATTTAAACTTGCACGTTACTGCATGGAAGCTCATTTTCAAAAACCTATAATAGGGGCTCTTTAAGCATAAGTTCAAGGATTTACTTAAAATATATTCATTCATTCATTCATTTTCTTGTCGGCTTAGTCCCTTTATTAATCCGGGGTCGCCACAGCGGAATGAACCGCCAACTTATCCAGCATTTGTTTTTACGCAGCGGATGCCCTTCCAGCTGCAACCCATCTCTGGGAAACATCCATACACACTC
>CAIGQQ010001431.1:44451-84556 GCA_903798035.1 Danio albolineatus | reverse complement strand
TGCAGCCATGGTGTGGCAGCAAAGTTACTTAAGCATTATGCCAGAATGAGAGTGTCATTCCTCTAAGACATTTAATCAGATCTGCATCATATGGCCTGTGTAATCTAAAGGCTTCTACTATGTTAAATTGTGAATATCTAGAATTTTTGTTGAAAGGCACATTCATGGCAGTCTGACATATTTCATTGTTTCACCAAGAAAAAAGAAAGTTGTTATAACTACCCGATAATCCACATTTGAAAAGAGTGTTGTCCTGAAGACATCCACATGCCAACTTTCAGTTACAGCACCACCTGCTGGCAGAAGGGCCATTTGACTTTGTGTTGTTTTTATATTCCCGATTCTTAATGTGGGGGTCATTTTAATGCTGCAAATTTTGTCTGGCATTCTGGATCTGTGTAATAATTTTTTTTCCCCCTAATATGTGTGTGTAGAGGAAGAGAGTGGCTCTGAGGAAGAGATCCTGCAGTATTACACTCCTGCTGAGCTCGGATATAGGAACAGAAGGAAGAAGAGGAGTAAGATGCAGCCTAAGAACTCTCAGAGCCTCTTTTCTATCATCCTGTCAGTTAACCACGGCCTCCTGGCACTAAACACACAGCTAAAGGTATCATGTCAATATTGAGTCAATATATCCAAGTATTATTTACATGTCCTGATCTAATGAATGCTAATGCTTACAGCAGGATGATAATAGCGTGCTTCAAAAAAAGCATGGGGAATTCTGGTTGGAGGTGAAAAACGGGACTCTGTTTGCCGTGACTCAGCATGAAGGCTACAAAGACCAGCATTATGTCTGCTTCCACACATCTCAGGCCTGTCTTTATCACCACGGTAAACAAACAATGTGGTTTTCTTGTTTTTAAGTGTTGTTTGTCAGTTAAAGTGTTAGTTCACACTATTTTTTTCATTTACAACCTCAAGTAGTTCCAAATCTATAGTTCTTTCTTTTTCCATTTATTTTTTTTATTGCAGTTTTCAAATTTACATACAGATAGGGTTTTCCACAATGTATTCATAAAACAACCTAACATCGGATTCCTAAAATTGTTGAAATAAAGAAACAAGAAAAGCAATATATTCATAATTGCTTTGTATATCATCAAAAAGAAACAGATAAAATTAATTTGTTGCTTTTCAGTAACAATTCAATTATGTACTTTTTTTAAACCCATATTGTGGCTCCCAGTCTATCCTTTTCTGCCTTTTTTATGTTATGCTCTTAAATGTAAAATATATATTTTTTTATTTTTAAAATAGGTAATGTTGTTCAAATTATATTTCTGTTATGTTTTTTTTTCTCATTACTAAAAATAACCCACAAAATAATACTCACATCTTTCTGACTATTCATTCTATAATAAATCTGGTTTTAATGGAAGAATATATTCTACCCATTTTCTCCATGTCTTATTAAACTCCTCAGTCTGTAAGCAACGGTTCATTATTAGCCTCTCCATCTTATTGAGTTCATAAATTATGTCAAACCAGTCACTAATTTGAGGCATTTCAAGCTGTAACCATTTTCTGGTTATGGCTTTTTTTACAGGATAACAACATTTTCAGCAGTTTTTTGTCAGATTATTCCTCTAACATAGGATTTTTTAGGCCCAAGTATAGAGTTGAGAAAGAAAAATCGATGGATATATGGAATATAATATATTCTCTAAACATTTGTGAGTTTCTTGCCAAAATGCCTGGATTTTTGAACATTTCCAGAAAATATGTGAATGATTCGCTTCATTTGATCCACATAGTCTCCAGCAGACTGCCTTTTTGTTTAAGTATCTCTTCTGCTCAGGGGTAATGAAAAAACGAATGATGTTTTTCCAACCATATTCCCTCCAGACTGAGGAGGATGCTGATTTCCATTGTGTTTTAAAAATTCCTTTCCACTCTTCCTCAGTAATTTCAATATTGTATTCTTTTTCCCATTTATTTTTATTTAATATGTGTTCTCTAATTTTTTGTCTTGTAGACTTTTATATAATTTAGTAATTATTTTGGTCATGTTGGCTCCTTCATAAGCTGACATAAATATTGTAAGAAGACTATTATTTTAGTTTTCATCGCCGTTTCTAATGTTTTTAATTTTGTGTCTTATCTATAAAAATCTATGAAAGTCATGATCACTCATATCATGATCACACATGATCACTTCATTTTTGAAAGTTTCAAAATCCTTAACACTTCCATTGTGTAAAAAAGTGCAGTATGCTGTACGAGTTTCTTCATTCTGATGAACGTAACGCCCCATTCACACGAGGCTTCAGCGTCAACGCTTGACAAGGGGCGTGTCTGAAGTTGGGGCCGACGCGATCGTCATAGCAGCGTCAGCCAATGAAGTTAGTCAACAATCGGCTACTGTATGAGCTGGGGTATTTGCATACAGCGATCTGATTGGCTGACGCTTCCGTTGGCGCTTGAAAAGTTGAGAAAGTCCCAACTCCTGCAGCGAGCAACGCCTCTGAAGCGGCGCCGACGGATCCAGAATGCAGTTCGGCAAAGCCTGACGTCACCCATTCAAAGTGAATGGAAAGCGTTGACGCTGACGCCCCGTGTGAATGGGGCGTCAAGATAGTTGAAGAAAACTGGAAACATTGACCTCCATTGTAGGAAAACAAATCCAAATAGTCAATGGCTACAAGTTTCCAGCTTTCTTCAAAATATCTTCTTTTGTGTTCAACAGAAAACTCATAAAGGTTTGGAAACTGTAAAGGGTGAATAAATTACAGCATTTTCTTTTTTGGGCGAACTGTCCTTTTAAACTGATATTCTCTATACAGATCATGTTATTACAGATCTTGTTTCATTTTAATGTGTATGAATGCGTGATGAATTCCTTCCTGGTGCTTACTTAATATCATTGTGTGTTTAATCCGTCAGGCTCTGTGGATGGAGATGCCCCTGAGTGGAGTGTGCCTCTGCCCTGCAGGACTCGTCCTCATTGGCTGGAGCCTGTGTTGTATGCGTCTGAATCTGCCCCAGAAAGGGCATCCCCCTCTGAAGGGCTCAGTTTGGAGCCCCACAGCATGCTGTCTGTTGCTGTTAAAGTTTCCTCTCACAACACAGAGCGCAATGTCAAGGTAAGCGGCATAATCTTACATGAAAGCAGTTTAAAACTTAAAGGTATAGTTCACCCAAAAACATTCAAGTGGTTCTAAAGCTTAATGAGTTTCTTTCTTTCTGAACACAAATGAAGATTTTTGGAGAAAGCTGAAAACATGTAACCATTGACATCCATAGTAGGAAAAACAAATACTATGGAAGTCAATGGTTACAGGTTTTCAGCTTTCTTAAAAATAGCTTTTTTTGTGTTCAATAGAAGAAAGAAACTCAGACGGGAACTATCCCTTTAAATGTACTGTTTAAAAGATCGAGTTGAAATTTGAGAGATTTATCTTAAAGTTTGAAAATCTATATTGTTTGTAGATTTGTGAAAGAATGCTAAAAATGATTAAATAGCACATCTGACTAAGATTGGTAATTTATATTTTTGGAACAAAAAATTTCTGTTTTTCTTTTTTTTTCATCAAATTTTTCTTTTATTTTGTATTTTGAACATAGAAAAACTAGCCGTAGACAATCAGCATAAAGCAAAGTGCATAGATATACATGTAATAATCAATAAACAGGTTGTTAAATAATAGTATTAATATAGCGCCAACAGCAACAACAACAGCGACAACAAATTTCCTTGTTGCCACTACCGCCGTCACCACGCCAACACCACCACCACACTAAGGAGTAAATGACAAAGACATATTATTCATTCATTCATTTTCTTTTCGGCTTAGTCCCTTTATTAATCCGGGGTCGCCACAGCGGATTGAACCGCCAACTTATCCAGCATTTGTTTTACGCAGCGGATGCCCTTCCAGCCACAACCCATCTCTGGGAAACACATTCATACATTCTCATTCACACACATACACTATGGACAATTTAGCTTACCCAATTCACCTGTACCGCATGTCTTTGGACTGTGGGGGAAACCGGAGCACCCGGAGGAAACCCACGCAACCACGGGGAGAACATGCAAACTCCACACAGAAATGCCAACTGGCCTAGCCGGGGATCGAACCAGCGACCTTCTTGCTGTGAGGCGAACGTGCTACTCACTACGCCACCCTGGCGCCCACAAAGACATATTAACACAAATAAAAATAATAAAAAATAAATTTATATATATACATATACACATACATACATAAACACAAATACATAAAACAAAATCCAAGCCAATGAAGGCAATAAACAAAATCTATATTTAAGGTTAAGTAAGGCTAGAATTAAGCCAGTAAAAAATAAATAAAGGAATGGTAATAGACAAATAGAAAAAGGTATTCCGTGCTGAAAAAGGTCTACGACAAAGAATAACATTAATTAGAAGCCCAAACAGGGAACCTTAAATTACTATAAGACAATAAAAAAATAGCTACAAATAAAGAGGGAAAAAAATAAAGAAATAAAAGAAATAAACAGAAGAAAAAAAATAAATAAATAAATACATAAAAATAAATGAATAAAAAGTAATAATAATAATAATAATAGTTAATTATGGGGCCTGGAACCAGAGATTTCTAAAATCAGTGTTTTTCAATGTATTCTATGAATAAATGAAGAGCAATTCCATGCAAATGTCAAGTTTTCATCAAAATAGCGAAACCCTTTCTAGGCTTTTAGTGTAGACCTGTGTTTTACATTACTGTAAAAATACTCAAAATTGTCAGTGTTTCCAGACTATTATATTTAATTTACCAAAATCACACAAGTGGCAATTTCACATCCATAACAGAGAGGTGTCAAGTCCATAACCAAGCTTTTTCCTCATAAATACAAAAATGTTCAGTAAAAGAAAGCCAATTATTTTAGCTCTATAGAGAGCCAACTCTTATACTTCTATACAAGGTATGTTGTATACTGTAAACTCGCAGACTTTTTTGGTCACATCCATTACACGTTAATTTTCTTCTCATTTAAAATATTAAACAGTTTACAGATTGATATTTTTCTGATCCCACAACTCTGTGGTTAGTTGTTTTAGAAAACATAAACAGATGTTTCAATATAATTTTAACATACTTTCTATGTGAGTTTTTGTTTTGAGTTTTAACTTAAATGTCACATCTATAATGCTGGAACTGCTCTGAATAAATGAAAGAATAGATAGAAGTTATTTTCAGTTTCATGATATTTCAGAATTATGTTTTGTGTTTTCTTAGTATTCTTGTAGCTTGATCTTTTTCATGTCTTTCTTTCATGTATCAGGAGTTTCTAATAGCCATTGGCATGAGGGGAGTCACACTGGAACACAGAGTGGTGCCTTTAAGTCTGGGCTGGTATGACCAGGTAAAAAAAATATATAGAGAGATATACAACACACACACACAAACATATTTACGTATTTATATGCATAAACAGCAAACCAATTTCTGCACTTGGTAAAGCCGATGCGCAGCTAATCATTGTTGGTTGTCTGTTAAATGTAGATAGTGGACTTTTTAAATGTGTCAGATGAGCCAGTGCTTGGTTACACTCCTCCTTCATCTGTGTCCACCCTCCACCTGCATCTCTGGAGCTGCTCCCTGGATTATAGGTGATACATTTAGTCTAAATAAAACAAAGTCTGTACCAGTGTCTCTGTCCAGTGTTTAAAGAGTTAAACTCTCCCTTCAAAGCTTTTTGAAATTTACAATAGTTGGATTATATTGCTTATTTCTCAAGGGGCATTTGCATGTGAACGTGAATCAAAACTAACTTACAACATCCAATATTTCAACTAGGCTTCTGCCGATATCAAATTTAAATTTCACCATAAATAATTAATAACTTTTCATGTTATTTTATATCAATATTGTGCATGGACATTATCACAATCTATTGAATATTTCAGATATGTGCATACTGCATGTCTGTTTTAAACACCAGTTTTGAGTTTTTTTGCATTAAAAAAAATAATTACAATGTTCTTAATGTGCCTATAATGCACTGGCATTATTGGTGGTAAGGTTAGGGTCCGCTTTGGTGATTTTGAAGGTTTGAGGAACTGTCAACAGTGTATTATAAATGTATATGCGCAAATGAATTACAACGTAATTACATGCAGGCTTTCATTCAAGCATAAGTACTATGTAAAAACATGCATTTAAACATGTTTAAATTATTAATTTACATATTACTTAATAAAGGTACATATGTGTGTTGTATGTGTGTTCGTATTATATGATTTATTTTGAAATAAATACTAGTTGGATTTCAGTATTTATGATAAGAATATAATTGTTATACTTCTGTCACGAACATTTGTGTCTAACTACAAGGTTTTTTTCTTTCTAGACCATTGTATTTACCTGTCAGATCTCTGCTTACCGTGGAGACCTTCAGCATTTCCAGCAGTGTGTCTTTAGATCACTCTTCATCCAGCCTGAGGTACAAACTTACATAGTTCTTTTTAAATGTAACTGAACATTTCAATTGCCATTTTCTCTAATCGATCATACTTTGTTTCTTTCCAGAATAATTTTAGATGAAGCTGCATTATTTCTGTCTGACAAGATCAACGCTGTGTCTGTTAATCTGGCTCGAGGTGAGAAGTCATACAAACAAATGCAGTTTCAGGATACAGTGAGGGAAATAAGTATTGAACACGTCATGTTTTTTTCTGAATACCATTTTTAAAGGAGCTGCTGACATGGAATTTAACCAGATTTTGGTAAAGACCCAAACAAAACAATGCAATGCAAAACAAACAAACAAACAAACAATAAATTAATTAATTAATTAAATTTAAAAATAAATAAATAAATAAATCAGAAAAATTAGTTTGTGTAATAACAATGGAATGGCACAAGAAGAAAGTACTGGACTGCTGAAACGTATTTAATACTTTATATAAAAGTCTTTTTAATGATTGCAGCTTAATGATGCCTCTCATATGGAGAATGAAGTCATGCATTGCTCAGGTGTGAGTTTTTCACAGACTTCAACAGAGTGTAAAATCTTGATGGTTTCGTGGGTCTCGTCTATCAAACCTGGTCTTTATTTTGTATTTTCTATTGTATTCAAGTCAGGGGATTGGTTGGGCCATTTTACAGCTTAGTTTTCTTTCTCTGAAAGCATTTGAGAGTTTCTTTGGCTGTGTTATGGATCATTGTCTTGCTAAAATGTCCACTCTGGTTTCATCTTCATCATTCTGCTAATGTAGATGTTGGACTGAAGCAGCTGATATTAACTTACAATGATGAAGGGCAGAGGGTTCCTGTAGACTTTCATTGCCTTTCTACACCTCCCTTTTTTATGTGTTCAATACTTTTTCTCTGCATCATTTCATTTTGTTACACATAACTTTATTTGTAAACTGATTAGTTTTAGTATATAGCATATATGGATTTCTTTGGTTGTTACCAACAAGTCAACAGCACTTTTAGAAATTTGTTTTCTGATCAAAATGGTGACATGTTGAATACTTATTTCCCCCACTGTATGTCTAATAAAGCCTGCTAGTCTAATGTATTTTTTTTTTGTCCTCAGACTATGTGCAGGTGGTTGATATGGGGACTCTGGAACTGAGGATCACAGCAGTCAAACCAGGAGCAGATGGCAAAATGGTATAAAAGTCTTGTGTTAATACAAGAAAAAAAGATGTCTAACCTCATATACAGACTGTTTTAACATCTTGTGCCATGCTTGTCTCTTTAGACGGAACCAAGGTTTGAGCTACGTTGTTCAAGTGATGTCATTCACATTCGCACCTGTGCAGACTCCTGTGCTGCTCTCATGAACCTTATTCAGTACATAGCCAGCTATGGAGATCTACTGCCCCCTTCAGGAATGGAGGCCAAACGCAGAAGCACTAAACAAAGGGTGAAGGTCAGTCTGATTGAAAATCAATCATTGTAACATGTTTAACATGCTGACAGTGAGACATTCATAGTAATTCAGTCATTCTTAATATTAAACTCAAGCAATCAAATAATGTCAGATTGTCTTGCCAGATGTCTTAATAGCCTAGTTATTAGCATAAATGAGCTCTTGTTTGTGGATGGCAATGTTTGATGTTCTCCAGACTGAAGCGACAAGTCGTCCACCAGCTCAGGCACCTTTACTTCCTGAAGCAGAGCAGCAGATTCTTCAGGATCTGATGAGTGATGCTATGGAAGAGACAGACAGTCTGCAGAGCCATTTACTGCAACAGAATGGTCAGACTCTGCTGTTTTTGTGCATTTTGCTAAATTTTGTTAAATCTGTACATTGAACATTCATCATCCAATTTTTTTTTATTATATTGTCATTTTTTTTTAAGTGACACAGTAGTAAAAAAAAAGACGTCAATGAAAGTAGCTGTATAACAGTGTTGTAGTGCCTGGACCATCTATTATGTCCGGTACTTTAAGAACTAGCTCATAAGTTCAAATTAATTCACATTTATTTTCAGGGGTTTGAATCAGAAAATTCGGACGACTGACTCACAGTCAGAAATAGGTTAACGCTTACACTTACGTCATCTGTTGGTCCACCCTAATAGAAGTAAGCACCGTAACTTTATCTTTAGTAAATCTATGTTATATTATTACGTGGTCAACGATACTAATATAAGTAGGATTTCACTATTTACACAAGCCAGGTAGCAAGACCATATACCTGAGGCAGTAACTTAGAAACACATAAAACTCCGACAAGGATCTTAAAATGAAATACAAGTTTATTAAGCTACACACAGTAAACTACTCTGCGTAAAACAGACAAACATACAGATACACACATACAAACAGTTCTGGGATGGGAATGACTGAGGATGAGCAACAAAGAGTCTCAATTGTCTAGCACTTGCTAAGTTTAGTATTGCAACCTGAGAAAACCACCAAGCAGAGAAACTGACTACGGTCAGGCACTTCAACTTATTTACCAGCTTCAGTATGTAATGAGAAATTGGTCTGGGTTTACTTGCGGTTTGATGCAGTTTCACTCGTCCTCTGGTTGAGGGAAACCCTGTCGAAGCCGATTGGTTGCAGCGCGTTGACGTGGTTGGGATGTCCTTTGGAAAGGGGTTTTCCTTCATCTCATAAAGCATTGTCTCAGTGACGGAGAGTCTGACATCGGCGCGCGGGAAGTTTGCTGACGGGGATTTCCTCCTGAGAAAGGCTCTTTGGCAGGGTTATGAGACAGAGTTCGGAGACGTTGAATGACTAATCCTACTGCTGGATGACGCGGCATCTGATGGTTGTAGGGAACGGCTGTACAAGCAATAAGGTCGGACTGTGTTCATATGAGTCACGATATACACAGAAGCAGTGTGAGCTCCTGTGAACGGGGTCACGTGGCCGTAGGTGTTACGGCGGACAGACGCAGGCTGGGCTGGGTGATTCTTCTAAGAGCGATGTCCGGCAGGCATGTTGTAAAGACGGGAAGCGTGCAACGCAAAGTTCGTGCTTAGAACCCCTCGTGAAGCAAACCGAAAGCTAATAGAGAACCCATGCAAAAGCCAATGCGAAAGCCAATAAAATCTTACAGTTTGGGCTTTTATAGTGGGCGGAATTTTGACAAACCCACTTGGAGATTGTCTAATGGCCGTGGCTATTGAGCTATACCCACACCCATCTTCTCCCTGTATGTCCACGCCCGGGAGGAGTGATCCATCGTCACAGGGCTGGGATTAAGATTTTATTAATGTCATCAACCTTCAGTAAAGCTTCGTAATTAACTATTATTTGCCGATACAGTTTTATCATTTGAACCAATGTTCTCTGAAGCCTTATAGCTTCAGTTTGAGACCAAACATTACAGCCCTTATCAAATACAGTTAATTACGTGCATTACTCATGCTACAACATTTCATTTATAGACACAATTATAGTGAATGCACATGCTTACATGCATAGCAAAACATACACAACTATTAGCAATAAAACATCAAAGCAAAACACACTTTTAAACGTGAAATGTCTGAAAAATCGCGCGGACCTTTTATCTAAAGACAGTCACAGGGTTCTCTTATCCGGACAGAAAAAGAGGCGGGAAACCGTTCCCCCAGAGAGGCACAAACTCTTCCTTCTTACGTTGGGTGTAGAACTCAATTATCATAGTCATGTGAAAAGCAGATGGCCGAAAAGATGGCGGATAAGCCATTAATTAGTAACTAGGGTTAGAACACATCCTTTGTTTCATAAAGGGGAAAGACACATGTGTATTGGAATTAGCTTCGGGCAATCCCTAATTACGAAGGAGGCGGAGTGGGCTCCACGAGGCTTGTTTATGCCGATTATGGATTCAGCGTAAACGTGGCTTAGTCACTACAGTGTAAATGCAAAAACTTTCTAAATCCTTCTGGACATTTGGAGGTTTCATTACAAGCTATCCACAGTTGGTGATAGGGCTGCACGATTAATTTAAGGGGATTTTTTATGCGCATTTTGTCAGTAAAGCCAGTTCTGTAATCTACTGTAAATCTCAAGCCCCTGCTTTCTGATGGATCAGTGTTTACTACACAGAGCCACAGTTCACTGACAAGCTACGCAAAAATCACAGATCATTTAAACGATGCGATTTCTAAAACTGGAGATAACCATTCTGTGATTTGACAGCTGTTTGCATCGCTTCTCATTGTTCTACTGCTCTGTGTTGCTGCTACATCTGAAAGTATGTGAAAATACTGCATTTATTAACATGAGATTACTCCTAACTCACTTCATAACTTCAGTCAAGGGTCTGAAATAAATCATTATGTAGATCTGCAATTATTAATCACGTTGATGCAATAAAATCAGTTAAATCCTCTATTTGATTTCCATGGTCTCTTCTTTATAGTGTATTTGCAGCAGAGATCTGCGAGAGACTGAATTTTTTTTGTCCCGCTCCCGCCAGGTTTTATTCCACACCCGGCTGCTCCCGCTGTATATTCAGCTTTTGTTTACCCGCTGCCTGCCCGACCCTGTTTTTTCTACCCGACCTGACCGTTCCCGCTAAATTTAGATCTGGTTTCCGAAATCAAAAGAGAGAGATAACAGGTAAAAGTGTAGGTAGTGCAAGGATTGTAGGCTAAATGTTTTGTTTGCCCCTTTGTGATGAGACATGAGTGCCGTGTGACATGCGGTGAGGTTTGTGGCTGGTGAGGCACTGACTCTTTCAAAGTCAGATTTACAAATATATCCGCTCAATATATTTGCCAACTACAGATTGTGTTTCATATATCTTATCCGCATTATTTCTATACACATAGCAGGTACATACTGGGCCGAGGAAGAGTATAAAAATGTATAGCAGTTAAATATGCCTCCCAAAAAACACCCAGCTGGATGCTACAGAGTCCAGACAACCTATAACAAGCAACAAACAGCACCACGGCGAATGCACGCTCTCTCTCATCCACTTACACACACACACACACACACACACACACACACACACACACACACACACACACACACACACACACCTCTCTCTCTCTCTCTCTCTCTCTCTCTCTCTCTCTCTCTCTCTCTCTCTCTCTCTCTCTCTCTCTCTCTCTCTCTCTCTCTCTGAAAGGATATATTGTTAGATCTCCCACTCCTGTTCAAATTACACCAGAGTTACCGACTGCTACTACGCTTTATTCAGAAATTTATGCAGCCATGGGAATGCAGACCTCTAATTTGCAGTTCCCATGTGAGAGCGCCCTCTGGCTTTCGAAGGAGATTTAATACTGATTGCAGATTCCCTGACTTAAGCTAAATCAGTTTTGCTTTATAGTTCAGCCCCAGCTGATGATGATATAAAAAAATAAAAATAAAATAAAAAGCTTACGTTACTCTGCAAATTAGAAGTGTAGGTAACCAAAATTAGCAAATGTTTTAATTGTGTTTACTCAAATAAGACAAATTAAAAAATGGAATAAAACAACTGATATAAAAACTTAAAATATAAACAGTTAAATCAAAATATCAATCAATATTAAATATTATATGGGTAATACTTGTATAACATATAATAACAGTATGCTTTTTTAAATATTTTTTTTATAGGTGTCAATGAAAACCATTCACATGATCATGAGCCGCCCCGGTCTGATCTCTTCCTTTTCCCTGATGAGAGTGGAAACTTAGGGCAGGACCCGAGTCCAACCTTCCCCACTCTGCACTCGCCACTCATCTCTCCTCCTGCCCCCCCTCTGCTCCACGACTCTGATGACTTCTGCATCCTGGACACACCGGGCTCCAGAACAGAGGTGCGCTCTTCACTTCACACATATACCAGAAAGTCAACAATGCAGAAGATACACAATATATTTTTATAAAGAACTAACTGAATAGCAAAACTTTGTAGTCATTTTTTTGATCAAGTAATGCATACAATAATATATATCACTTTTATATTGAACCGTTTATCCAAAGTGTTTTGTCTCACAGGAAAGAGATGAGGAGCCTCTTGTAAAGAAGCTGACGTCTGAACCCATCCTGGTGAAAGAAGAACATTTTAGTATTCCCCTGGAGGGCAGCAACTCCAATAGGGGGCCGCTGCATTTCCCTGTTCCGGAAATCAGATATCTGGTAAAAGAGATCTCGGTTGTGTGGCATCTTTATGGAGGAAAGGACTTTGGCGGAGGGGCACTCTCTTCATCTCCAGCTCGCAGTCGAGGGTACATGGGAAATCAATCCATTTCTGGTTCAAGATCTTGCTTCAAATTAAAACATCATGTATTGGAGTGTGTTCATGTTTGTTTGTTTGTGTGTGTAGGTGCACTCCTCATAGCTCTCCATCACAGACTCCAGTCAGACAGGTGAGAAGAGGCTCTCGTGCTGGAGGAGGATGGGGCAGGAACCCTGATGTCCTAATGGAGATTCAGCTTAGTAAGGTCAGAGAAACATTTAATCATTAAATCATCTAGCTCAGGGGTTTCCAAAGTTTTTGGGCCGAGGGCCAGATGCAAAAAACAAAATGTTGTCCTGGGCCAAATTTATATATATATGTGTGTATATGTATGTGTGTGTATTATTATGGAATTATTTTCTACATTTTAAAATCATAATATATATTTTACTCACCATAAACTCTGTTAATGTGAACAGTGACGTTGTTTCATCAAGGGAAATTTGGATGAATCCAAACTCTTGTAAAACTCGGACATTTCCCGCACTCACTGTGGATTTTCCTTCTTCTTGGTTGCGCCATGGCTCAACAAAACGTGGTTATCAATTATGTTTACTTCAGTGTGATCTAATTGAAGGCGCGTGATAGCGACACCCGGTGGTTATTTATTGAATTACATCTATTTTTCTACAGCAGGCCAGATTCTATTAATATTTATAAAAAGCCTCGCGGGCCGCCACTAAACTGATTACGGGCCGCAGATGGCCCGCGGGCCGTAGTTTGGACACCCCTGATCTAGCTGCTTTAAACAAGAACATAATATAATGATTTTTTATGGTGATGCATTACTCACTGCAACATAGGCATGTGCGATTAATCGAAATCGAATCGCAATTGCGATTTAAAACGTTGCGACACATTCCGTGTCAGAAGCATTAATAGACAAAATAATATAGAAGAAAAACAGCACGTCAGTTATATGGGAATACCTTGGTTTCAAAGTCGCAGACAGCAAACAAAACCAGGTCATTTGTCAGAGCTGTCACAGAATTGTTGCCACAGCACGAGGAAATACAACAACCAGCAGCTAAAAAGCACCACAGGCGGCTATATGAGGAGCGTTATGCTAAAAAGTCAACTAAAAGTACTGCCAGTGACACTTAGTGACTACATTTACATGGACATCAGTAATCGAATTATTTGCCTTAATCTAATTAAGACAAAAATACTGTTTACATGAGTTGCTTTTTGAATGTTCCTTTCATGATCCCGTCTTACAAGTTATAACACGTATATCAATTAACATCATAGCGTCACCGTGATATCCGCATTTCCCCCGGAGTTTTATGCAATTTCAGGTTTTTCATTTTTAATTTATCGACTTTAACTGCAGTTTGGCACTTTCACTCAGGAACTTTTAATTCATATATTCTGTCAGGTGCGGTTCCAGCATGAGGTGTATCCTCAGGTGGCTCCAGAGGACGGCATTTTAACAGAACAGCCCGTGTCCAGACAGGTGTTCTCAGTGCAGGATCTGGAGATACGAGACAGACTGGCTTCTTCCATGATGAACAAGTTCCTCTACCTGTACTCTAGCAAAGAGATGCCCAGGAAAGCTCACTCTAACATGGTAAGCTTAATCACACACCAGACAGGTGTATGATATCTACAAGGAGGTTTTTAAAGTATCAAATGAACTCATCTGAAACTAGTCTGTGCTGTCTCTGTATATCAGTTGACCATCAGAGCCCTACACGTGTGTCCGGAAGCAGGTCAGGCACCTCAGGAGTGCTGTCTGCGTGTGTCATTAATGCCCCTCCGTCTAAATATTGACCAGGTATACAAGAAAACTGTTCTAAAACCCATTTTAGGTTGCGTAGTTTAGGATGCTGGCTAAATGTAAGTTGTTGTTGTTTTTTTGTACAGGATGCATTGTTTTTCCTAAAGAATTTCTTCACCAGTTTGGCAGCAGAGGTTGAGCTGTTTTCACCACCAGAGCAGGAAGGTAACAATTAAATATGGATCATTAAATCTGGTCCACACTTTATGTGACTTTTATTCAGTTGAGAAACACTGACCTGATGCAAAAGGTAACAAGCAAAATGTGCAAAAGCATGGGCACTGGCATGCAAACATGTTTTCCACACTCCAGTTTGCTTTAAATAAATTTGTTAAAGCTTGAGTTTCATAATGATATGTATAGTGAATAAAACTGTAATTTATGTGGTTTGTTTTGATTTATTTTTCAATTCAATTTAATTTTACAGTGCACCCGGAAAGTATTCATAGCGCTTCAGTTTTTCCACATTTTTATATGTTACAGCCTTATTCCAAATGGATTTAATTAATTTATTTCCTCAAAATTCGACACACAATCCCCCATAATGACGATGTGAAAAAAAAAAAATATTGTTGCAAATTTATTAAAAGTATAAAACCTGAAGAATCACATGTACATAAAAATTCACAGCCATTGCTCAATACTTGTGGAAGCACCTTTGGCAGCAATTACAGCCTCAAGTCTTTTTGAATATTATGCCACAAGCTTGGCACACCTGTCTTTGGGCATTTTTGCCCATTCCTCTGTGCAGTACCACTCAAGCTCTATCAGGTTAGACGGGAAGCGACGGTGTACAGCCATTTTCAGATCTCTCCAGAAATGTTCAATAGGATTTAGATCTGGGCTCTGGCTGGGCCACTCAAGAACATTCACCGAGTTGTCATGAAGCCATTCCATTGATATTTTGGTGGTGTGCTTTGGGTCATTGTCCTGCTGGAAGATGAACCGTCGCCCCAGTCTGAGGTCAAAAGCACTCTGAAGCAGGTTTTCGTCCAGGATTGCACTGTACATTGCTGCGTTCATCTTTCCCTCTATCCTGACTAGTCTTCTAGTTTCTGCTGCTGAAAAACACCCCCACAGCATGATGCTGCCACCACCATGCTTTATTGTAGGGATGGTATTAGCTTGGTGATGAGCGGTGCCTGGTTTTCTCCTAATGGAACGCCTGCCATTCACTCCAAAGAGTTCAATTTTAGTCTCATCAGACCAGAGAATGTTGTTTCTTATTGTCTAAGAGTCCTTCAGACGCCTTTTGGCAAATTATAGGCTAAGGAGTGGCTTCCATCTGGCCACTCTATCATACAGGCCTGATTAGTGGATTGTTGCACAGATGGTTGTCCTCCTGTAAGGTTCTCCTCTCTCCACAGAAGAACGCTGGAGCTCAGACAGAGTGACCATTGGGTTATTAATCACCTCCCTGACTAAGGCCCTTCTCCTCTGATCACTCAGCTTAGATGACCGGCCAGCTCTAGAAAGAATCCTGGTGGTTCCAAACATCTTCCACTTACAATCAGTGGAGACCACTGTGCTCATTGGAACTTTCAGAGTAGCAAAAAATGTTTCTGTAACCTTCCCCAGCCTTGTGCCTCGAGACAATCCTCTCTCGGAGGTCTAGAGACAATTCCTTTGTCTTCATGCTTGGTTTGTGTTTTGACATGCACTGTCAACCCTGGGACCTTATATAGACAGGTGTATGCCTTTTCAAATGGTCCAATCAACTGAATTTACCACAGGTGAACTCCAATTAAGCTGCAGAAACATCTCAAGAATGATCAGTGGAAACAGAATGTACCTGAGCTCAATTTAGAGCTTCACGGCAAAGGCTGTGAATACTTGCGTACATGTGATTTTACAGGTTTTTTATTTTTAATAAATTTAAATAAATCCAAAGTGCTTTGGATACTGGTACATTTGAAGCATTTGTTATGGATTTATTTTAACAAAATAAACTATACCTAACATTTGTTTCTGAATGAATTATTTAATACAACTTGTTTTTATTCACAATGCAACAATGTTTTTTCTACACATTTCTTCACATATACTATTTATAGTCAGGTGTGGCTTGTTTTTCAAAAAAATACAATAATTAATACCTGACGTGATATGAGCTCGCCTCTAGACAGCTAAATTAATTACTGAAAAGCATTGATAAAATAATGACATTATAGTTAAAATGTATATTACTTTCAGCACTTACAATGATATTTTATTGTTAGCATAACCACCATGAACTATGGTATTGCTGTTTGTTTGGCATGCAGAGTTGCCGCAGTCTTGCAACTGTTACTCTGTTCTGAGCGCAGTTGTTTCATCTATTTGTGTCTGATTTGTTGTAGCATTCTGTGTGTCGATGAAGAAGCCTCCTGGACCTGAGGTTTCCTGTAGTTTTTCCAAATACAATGGTGGAGCAGGTCAAGACCCTGCACCCATCATCTCAGTGCCAACACAAAGCCGCGCCAGTCCAAGCCTCATCCGCACCAGCAGCCAAGACAGCACTGCAGAAACTGACACTGCCTCCACATCTTTTACTGACCAGCCCATATTCTTCAGGTGAGTTCAAAACTATTGAATTCCAACTGTAGCAGAGTTTTTCAGTTCTGTTCATAAATAGAAACCTTCCTTCACAGTTTAGCTCCAGCGCCTGAAAATTTCTTTTGATATTTCTTGGTTAGCTGAAATGAAAGCGACTCTCTAAGGACATGATTGAGCATTTCTAATCTACTGGGACTCAATATATGCATTTAGCATTTCTGTTTGTAATCCGAAAGAGAAAAACAGCTGAAAATATGTGCTGGAAAAAGGTTATCTCTCGCCTGTCATAGTCGTAGTCATTTCAGTGAAACTGCTTTCACAGCGGATGCAGAAATCGGTGCACTATGAAACCTATTAATTTGATTGCACCATGCTGTGACCTTGTGGCACATTCCACACAGCAACAAACCAAAGTTTAAAATAGCCCAATATTCAGATTTTTGATTACCGTTAATGCACACAAATACTTTTTCTATGCATGAGCCATATATGCTTACAGAAAAAAACAGCTCAAATAACAAGCTAACAGGACATTTTTTTTAATTATTATTACTTTATTTTTATTGAGAACTTTAATTTTACAACAGAACATTTTACATTCAAAAATATACAATTTTGCCTTATTGCACATAAAATAATAATCAAATACAAAAATAATAATAAGTACAAAAAAAATCCCTAAATCAAAAAATCTCTGATAGAACAAGGAAAAATATGAGATAATAAACAAATGAATAAACTAGAATAGAAACAGGGCAAAAGGGTAAATAAATAAAATAAAACTGGTGTACTTCTGCACCTCAACAGTCCTGTTGGAGGTATGCAGGAAACGCCTTGTAAGAGGGCGGGCCTAGTTGCGTTCTAGTTACAAGTCCAACGAAATCAAATATATCCAATTAAGAAAAAAAAAAAAAGTTTTCCACCCCGATAGCCCATATTATGATATCAATTTTCTGAAATTATCTTAAATCATTTTCTTTGCTTTTTACTCTCAACACATTAGGTGTACAACCTATATTGATGCCGTGCGTTGGAATTCTTGAAGTTTTTGTTCAACTTCTTGTTTGTTGCAGATGCTTTGCCAGGTCATGCAGTTTTGTAGCCGTTCTTTCAGGGGGTCGCTTCTGGGATCCGTTGCATTTCCCTCTTTGTTAATCACTCCAATGGATGCGTATTTGTGTGTACGGTGTCTGGAATCGTATTTTCTCTTCTTTTAGTGCTTTCTTTATCCCATTGTATATTTTGCATTTCGCATTTATTTCTGTTGCATAGTCATGATCAAACGAGATGGGACGTCCCTGCACCTGTATCTGCTTTTGCCAAGCCAGATTCTTTAATTTTAAACTGCAGAAAGTTAACAATTGTAGATCGTGGTGGTGAGTTTTGGTTTGGCTTAGGGAGCAGAGCTCTATGAGCATATTAAATTTGAAGATCAATATCAAGTCCGAGTTCCTTTTTGAGAAATACCTCCACGAATTGAATTACAGAGTCTCCGTCTTCCGTACCCTCCGGTACGGAATTTTGCGTGACCACATCTCCAGTTGTTTGATGCGTTTGGTGAGCCTACTTTGGTGTTTTTGGACTTCATTAGTGATCGATGACAGCTTTTCATTTATTTCATTTAATATTCTTTAAACGATTTCCTCTTTTATGCTGTTCTTGAATTCTTCAATTAAAAAATCGTAGATCGAACTTCATTTCTTTTCTCAGGTCACTGATTTGTTTATTTCTAATTTCGAATCGGCGCCACGGTGGCGTAGTGAGTAGCACGTTCGCCTCACAGCAAGAAGGTCGCTGGTTCGAGTCCCGGCTGGGTCAGTTGGCATTTCTGTGTGGAGTTTGCATGTTCTCCCCGTGGTTGCGTGGGTTTCCTCCGGGTGCTACGGTTTCCCCCACAAGTCCAAAGACATGTGGTATAGGTGAATAGGTCAAGCTATATTGTCCATAGTGTATGAGTGTGAATGTGTGTCTATGGATGTTTCCCAGAGATGGGTTGCGGCTGGAAGGCCATCCGCTGCGTAAAAAAAATGCAGTATAAGTTGGCAGTTGATTCCGCTGTGGCGACCCCGGATTAATAAGGGGACTAAGCTGACAAGAAAATGAATGAATGAATAATTTCGAATCCGGCTTCACCAATTGCCTGTATTTGCTTCTCCTCGTTTATCAGGCGAGGCATTTCCGTCAACATTCATGTTTTGTTCATTACCATTTGTTTGGTATAAATATTTTTTAGATTTGTTTTTTGGCCTAGTGCATTCAGATTTTCAGATTCAGTTTTGGCCCAGAGTTTTCCTTTTGGTGCATCGCTAATGATTAATTATGCTTATTTCTTTATAGAGAGTTCCGGTTCACTTCAGAGGTGCCAATTCGATTAGATTACCACGGAAAACACATGGCCATGGAGCAGGTGAGCCACCATTTAAATTCAGATTGTTTTAATCTTTTTGTAAACATCATATTTGATTTAGAATTATAGTGAATTTAGAAATATAGTGCATTTTGTGCTATTCTTTCCTCATTTATTTTGAATTTGTAAACTGTATATGACAAGCAGTCTGCATCAGCAATAAATCTGATAATTCAGAGTGTTTAGGCTCATAGGTAGGGCCAGACGGAATCTGCGGACATTTTTTGCTACTTCTGCGCAGAATTTTGGTAAAAATCTGCGGATTTATGCAGAATGATTTAGTATCAAGTATCATGACTAAAACCTTAATTTATGAAATAAAAAGAAATACCTTTTTAACTTGTATTTAATGTTTATAATGCAAATCCAATTAGATCCACTTTATTTGGTAAACAAAGCAAGCCTCTCATATAACTCTACTAAAAGAGCAAATATGACTTTACAAACAATACTGTAAATAAATCATATAAATATTTTCATATCAGTCAATAATATTACTGAAATTAATTTCAAAACTGATTGAATATGAATTTCCACACATTTCCACAAGTAAATAAACAGAATCAATGATGGGCTAAAAATCTGCGGAATTCTGCGCTTGCAGATTCTGTGTGGGCCTACTTATCGGATATGTGTATTTCTGAATCTGAAATGTGTATTTGTAAACCTGAAATACTTTGCTTAGGGTACATTTTGTTGTAAGTTTTAGAGACGCATCCTTCTTATCACCTAGACCAGTGAACCCCTGACCTAAACCTTTCCCTAAACCCAAAGATCATGGCAACCACAGATTTACCTTAATTTTACATGACTTTTACCTATATTGTGGAACCATGCTTCATCTGACTCAACACCGTACAAAGCGGGCAAACGTATTGGATTACAAATTACAGACGGCAATGTTTTGTGGCATTGGTCCTGTACAAAGACCTTCATGAAAATAATCCTTTATTCATTGATCTGTCCCTGTAAATACAATTAGTTTTAAAAAGAGCTACATTTTTTTTGTTGGCATCATATTGCCCTGAAGTGTTCATTTTACATAGAAACTGCAGTCCGATGTATGTTGAAGTAATGAGAATCATGTGCTGAATAATTCAGCTTTCAAACAATAATAATTTGCTGTAAAGCAAGTTTGTTTATTTCCTTATTTTTAATAAACACTCAATTAAAATTAGGGTTCATACGGTCATGGAAAACCTGGAAAAGTCATGAAATTCTGACATGGCATTTTCCAGGCCTGGAAAAGATTCGGAAAAACAGAAACCACAAAGTTTTGGAAAAGTCATGGAAATTAGTTTAACAAATATACTTACAAATATGTATACTTGAATATAGCTTAGTTGTAGGCATGGGGCAATAATCGTATTCAAGGTATACCGCGGTTTAGAAAAGTCCAGGTTGTAAAACCGCCAAAATTGTCTGCCATACCGTTCCTAAAGTATGTACGATTTTTTTAATTTACATTTTTACTTCTAGGACAGAAAAGATATCCCAAGATGCTGTTGTAAATTGTAAAGACGTGTGAAGTCAAGGATTCACTTATTTAATTATTTAGGCTGACTGTGATATTTTTTTCGAAGGTTATCAAACCGTCAGAATCTTATACTGGCCCATGCCTAGTTATTTGTCTTTACTTATTTTCTGTACTTGGCCAAATCATACTCTCACATTATTAGTGTGGTGTAAGCATTGTTTAAATAAAACTTACATAGATATAATAATACATTTAAACTAAATTGATTGTTGCATGTTTGATGATATGCTGTAATAAATTTGAATGTGCATTGTTTTTTTGTATTATTTACCACCTATGCATAGACATTACTGTCTATAAAACATTAGAATAGGAAAATGCCCTCTTAATTGTCTCTTTAGATTAAGAATTCACAGTTAATAAAAACCTAAAATTGATTGAACAAATAAAGATTTGACCCTCTCCGACCTATGTATATATTTTATTTTATGAAACTTTATTTTTCTTTTTATTGTGTTCTGTTACTTTATAGTTTGTAAAAAAAGAAAAATGTTTAGCAGTGGGAAATGTACATTCTCTTAAGTGTAATTATTGTAATGTATTTATTGCTACCACAAATAAACAATAAAAAAAAAGAATATGAAAATGCACTTAGAAAATCTTGGAAAGGGCATGGAAAAGTCATGGAATTTTAATAGTAAAAATGTGAATGAACCCAGTAAAATGTCAAATCTAAAATGTGAATTAATTTCTCAGGGAACATTTGCTGGCATCGTGATTGGACTGACACAACTGAACTGCTCAGAGCTTAAACTGCGACGCCTGTGTTATAGACAAGGGTAAGAAAAAAATGCAGTCCAAAACCTGTTGTATTATTTACCTCACAGATTAATTTGAGCCAGTTTATTTAAGATATTTTTATCTCCCAGATTATTGGGTGTTGACAAGCTCTTTTCATATGCCATTAATGAGTGGCTGAACGACATCAAGAAGAACCAGCTGCCGGGGCTTCTGGGAGGCGTGGGACCTATTCATTCTCTGGTGCAGCTTGGTCAGAAAAACAAACTCTTTCACACAGTGTTTCTGCCTCAACTACATAAACATTCTGTTCTAAAGCAAATATAGATCTTAATCTACTATATGTAGCCATAAATGAAGTTGTCACAGTGTTAAGCAGTTCTTTACTCTTTGTTGCCACTGTAGTTCAGGGATTTCGGGATCTCGTTTGGTTGCCCATTGAGCAGTACCGTAAGGATGGAAGAATAGTGCGTGGCTTCCAGCGGGGCACTGCCTCCTTCGGGACCTCCACCGCAATGGCAGCTCTGGAGCTCACCAATCGGATGGTGCGAACAATACAGGTAAACTCTCATTTTGTGTATGTGCTTCTATAGTCTTTTTGGGAAACGTTTATTTTGTGTAAATACTTTACTGTCAAATGTTTAAATTAGAACAATAGTAGTGGCAATCATTGTCAACATATAACAATGGATCAAAACAATCAAATTTAGATTTATTTGCTGGACTTACCCATATCTGTTCTGTGTGTTTTGAGTAGGCCGCTGCTGAAACAGCTTATGATATGGTGTCCCCAGTGCCAGATGAGAAAGAGTGCAAAAAGATTAAACGTTACTCTCATTACTGTCTGGCCCATCAGCCAGTGGACCTCAGAGAGGGGGTGGCCAAGGCCTACAGCGTAGTCAAAGAGGTATGGGTTCTTGTTTACCTTGTATATCTACATTTTGTTTGATTCTAACTAGTTAACAAAAATATTTTAAAAAATCCTTATTATTATTATTATTATTATTAATGCTTATAAGATTAAAATAATTTATTTCTTATAAGAAGTAAGATTGATTGTGAATGCTTTTGTATGCTGATTTTTGAAAGGGATAGTTCACCCAAAACAGAAAATGATCAAAAATCATTTCAAATAATGAATCAGTCTATTGATTCACTTTTATTTTCTAAAGATGTATGACCACTTTATATGGTTACCATAAATACAAATGACCACCAACATATAAATTCACATTAGAATATTTTAAGTCATTTATAGGCACATTATGGAAGATCTTTTGCATAAAAAATGTCCACTACAACAATGCTATATATTTTACTGTTTCTTTTTCGTGTGATCACATGATCAAATGATAAAAAAAAAGCTTGTTTTTTAGTGCCGTGTCTTGGTCATAATTATTTTTCTAAGTTTGTATACTTTAGCTCATCCATAAACATAATTTCTGTAGTCTGGTAGGATGTAACGAAGACTCCTATGATTCCATACTCTGGCACTTTCTAGAGGCGAAAAGTACATACTGGCTGTTTCTCATTTCCAACAACGCAGAGAACGGACTTGTGTTCTTGTGGAGACCGGTGTTACCGGGTCACATCGGGAGAACGAACTCGGGAGACCGCGAGGACAGAGAACGTTTCCTGTGAGAAATGAAATGCTGCGTTCTTCCTGATGGTCACATGACCCTCACGCATCTTTAACCAAAAATCATTTTAATTTTACAGCATCCATACAACGATTTATTGTTTTCCCCTGTTTCACAATATATACTATGCATAAGGACTTCACAAATATACGTTGCATATCAGCATATCAACAGATTTTAAAACGAATTTCAACAAATAAACACCCTTAATGTGTTTATGATTTTAATAAGATTTTTATGGTAATGTTTACTTTCACCATCTCATTTAGGGAAACTCCTGAGATAAATAAGTACATCTCCGAGCTTTAATAATAAATCTATACAAAATGCTGCGCTTCCCACCTTCAGTCACAATGACTTCTGGGACTTTTAGAGCGAGTCCAGAATCAGTTTTATTGCTAAGTGTGCTTCACACACAAGGAATTTGCTTTGGCTACAGAAGCTTCCAGTGTACATAAAGTGACAAGTGACAACACAGAATAAATATAAAAAAAGAAGTCGATAGACATTAAACAGAGATGCAGTCAGTCCAAAAGATCTGGTTGTTGAAATGTATGTACAGATTTGTCATAAATATACAGGTTATAAGGTGCTGTGTACAAATGCATAAGTATTGCATTGTATATTGTTATACGGTGCTGTGTACAAATGCGTAAGGAGAAGTATTGCATTGTATATTGTTATAAGTTGCTGTGTACAAGTGCGTATGAGAAAGTATTGCGCGTTAATCGCACAATAGGGAAATATTTAACTGTTAATGAGGTAGTTGGCCTGAAGAAAGAAACTTTTCCTGTGTCTGGCTGTTTTTGTGCTCAGTGCTCTGTAGTGACGACCAGACTGGGTGCGAGGCGTCCAGGGTGATTTTGCGAGCCCTTTTACTCACTCTGGAAAAGAACAGTTCTTGAAGTGTAGGAAGGGTAGTGCCGGTTATTCGTTCAGCTGTCCGGACTATTCGCTGTAGTCTACGGAGGTTGGTTTTGGCAGGTGAACCGAACCAGACGGTGATTGAAGTGCAAAGGATGGATTGGATGACAGCTGAGTAAAACCGTACGAGCAGCTCCTGTGGCTAGGTTGAACTTCCTCAGCTGACGAAGAAAGTACAGTCTTCTTCACAATAGAGTCGTATGTGAGTGTCCCACTTCAGGTCCTGAGAGATTGTGGTGTCTAGGTACCTGAATGACTCCACTGCAGCCACAGTGCTGTCCATGATGGTGAGTGAAGTCTGCATCGGTGCGTTCTTGATATCAAGAATACATCAAGGAGCTTTCACGCGTCCTCCGTTCTTGGGTATTGCAACTGAACTTCAGCAGATGATGATGACGTTACACGAGAACACAAGGACATAAGATCGCTGAAGAACGCATATTGAGAAACAGACACTGTATCTTTAAAACATTTCTCAGTTCTAAACATTCTAAAGATCCAAAGACATCATCTAGTGGCGTTTTGCACCTTTTCTAGCAGAACTTAACTACTCTTCGTTGAAAATAGGATGAATAAATGACTGAAATAAATTTTCATTTTTAGGTGAACTGCCCCCTTTAACAGTGACCAGTTTAACCCTTTCATGCGCGAGTTATAAATACTCCAGCTAATCTTCCTGCGTGAGTTTTTTTTTGTGATCATTACTTAGAATTCATTATGTTCTAAAGTTCCCATGGCCATACGTCAAGTTTATTACCTGACCCACCAGCCCCAATGATCTATGTGTATATCGTATTTTTTTCGCTTTTTCTGTAAATATAGACAAATATTCGAATTATATTGTGAAATATCTGATACTCCGATTCTCAAATATGTGATAGAACATATATTTTGTCTTTTAAACAGCTTAATAATGATCATATTATTTGTTGTATCATGAGTGATGGGTGCTGCATTGTTGCTAGAAGGGATACAGCTGCGATCTGAAGTTAACGAGAAGTATTTATATAATTGATCAAATTTCGCATTAATTGTATTTTATTGTCATCTACCCCTACCTCAAACCTAAAGTCAACCCTCACGGTAATGTAAAAATATTATTTGTTGTACAGTTTCACTAAAATGTATGCTATATTGACATGAGTATCCTCAGCTGTATCATGTCTAGACTTCAACCTCTCCTCTCCAAGTCTAGATGGGATATAGCTGAGGATACTTTTCATTAACTTCCGATCGCAGCTCTATCCCTTTTAGCAACAACTGCGGGAGCGATCCAAGCTGCTGGATTTACGTCATGTTCATTCATAATTTCCTTCCGAACTACGTGAAGGTAAGCAGCTATTTATCTGGGAGAGGAATGGAGAAACAGTTCTAGTAACATAAACAGTGTGTATCCTACATGAATAACGTGAATAATGTCCAATTATATTGAAAGTTATATAATTATTATTATCCATAGGCATCCGTGTGTATTTAACAAGCCTTAAATTGTATATTTTGCTTGTACTTCTGCACATTTGAATGTCTGAAATCTAAAATAAGTGTTTGAAAGCCTGGATAAATTGTGATTTAAGAGCAGCGCTGTGCACCTCTTTTTGTGCCTCAGCACGTGTTGTCAGATTTAAATTTTAGCAGTTGATGACGTTTCAATCACACCGGTGTGATCGTAGGCATGAATGGGTTAATAAATGCACCAAATACAGTTCCTCTATGTTGGTGTGTTTGCAGGGCATTACAGACACGGCTCTGACCATCTACGACACAGCCACACGTGAGCATGAACAGAGAGGCATGACGGGTGCTGTCGGCGGAGTCCTGCGCCAGCTTCCTCCAGCTGTGGTCAAACCTCTTATCGTCGCCACAGAAGCAACGTCCAATGTCCTGGGAGGAATGAGGAACCAGATCCACCCAGACGCTCGACAGGAAGAGTCACAGAAATGGCGTTTAGGGGAAGAGTGAGCAAAATCCACTGGAACTTCCTCTGATAGTCTGCAATATTCTTATTAGAGTCCCGTAAACCCAGAATATACTTTCTTTTATTAAAGGGACCCGAGTTCACCCAAAATTTAGTCAATGTTTACTTTGCTCAAAACCTGTTTGAGTTCCTGTCAAACACAAAAGAAGATATTTTGAAAGGAAAAACTGTAGCTATTCACCTCCACTGTTTTTCTTCTATGGATGTCACCGGCTACTGGTTTCCAACATTCTTCAAAATATCTTCTTTTGTGTTCAACAGAAGAAACCATACTGGTTTCGAACAGCATTAATGTGAGTAAATTTAAATTCTTGTGTGAACGATCCCTTTAATTTGTTAATGCCTGTATTTCAAATCACCAGATTAGTTTGCTGCGTCATCTTTGTTTTAAGGGAGAGTTCACCAAAAAATTAAATTGTGATCATTTCACTTCACTTGATCCAAACCTGTTTTTTCTATCCTGTTGATCATAGAAAAATATATACTTATTACGTCCTGCTATCTTTTTTCTTTTTTGATTACAACATTCTTCAAAATATCTTGTTTTATATCCAACTGAAAGTGAAGAACCACTTGAGTTGTGATGATCAGGTTTTAATTGTTAAGTGAACTATCCATTTAAAGCAGGCTCTTAGTGTCAGACAGTAAGAGAAGCAATCTGATCCCAAATGAAGCATCAGAGAACTGTTTCTTTTCCTTCTCAAAGCACTTGTGATTGACGTTTAACAAGAGTCTTCTAGTGTTGTATGAGGAAGCCGCAGACATGGAGACGCACAGCTCCTGCTGGAGTAGATTTCACTAGATCCCTCGTCTCTTGTCCTACTATCGAACGTCCTCGTAGTGCCTTCATGTCATAGTTTATTGATATCATACGATCATCTGATTGATGAATGAGACTGTGTAGTGTCTTGTGGGGAACAAGAGTACTGTTCTGTTTAAATCTTTAACGTCTGCTACTGCTGAACTCATTTATAAAACCACTTGTGTTTGTTATGGAGTAACAAATGTCGGATGCAAGGGAAAATCTCACAGACAAATGTCAGGTCATATCTCAACTCCCCCAAAAAAAGAGTTATGCATAAATGCGATATTTAGGAAGAGGTGATTTATTTTAATGTGCGCTCACAAAATAATTTAGCTGTTTGTTTATACTACTTATTTAAAATGAGCTGAAACCACACAATTCTTAAGGGTTTTTTTGTGGACAACTTATTAGTTTTATGTTCAATCAACTTAAAATTGCAAAAACATATTAAATTAACATAATCAATTTGCATTGGGATGACATGTAGCGATTGTGTGGAACCCAGCATTTTTTTTTACTGTGTAGTCAAACGCACTTGTTAACAAAATGAAAAGTATGTTTTTTTTATTAATTATAGTATTAATTAATTAAGTATTATTAATTATATATATTAATATAGACAAATTAAAGCAAATATTTTTATCATGAATGCTTAAAGCAGACATGTCCAAACTCAGTCCTGGAGGGCCGGTGTCTTGCAGATTTTAGCTCCAACTTGCCTCAACACACCTGCAAGGATGTTTCTAGAAAGCCTGGTAAGAGCTTGATTAGCTAGCCCAGGTGTGTCTGATTTGGGGTTGAAGCTAAACTTTGCAGGACACCGGCCCATCCAGGACCGAGTTTGGACACCCCTGGCTTAAAGGGATAGTTCTGTCATCATGTACTCCCTCTTCATTTGTAACAAACCTTTTTGAGTTTCTTTCTTCTGTTGACTCCAGAAAAGTAATAATTTGGCTATTATAGTAATTGTTTTTCCTGCTATGAAAGTCAATGATTGCTGGTTTCCAACATTCTTCACAATATCTACTTTTGTGTTCGATGGAACAAAGAACTCATCTGAACTCATCAAATTCATGGCTGAATGATCTCTTTAACACATGTGCTTTATTAATATTACATACATTTCATATTTTCACATATTGTAATACACATCAACATCTTTTTTGTCATATTTGTGCAATAATATTTTTATCTTTTGAAATTGGGACGACAGATATCGCCTGACATTTTCTTTATGGGATAAAACATTTAAATGTGTTGGAAATGCTTAAGTTGTTGTAAACACCATGACAAAGGACAGGTAAGGAGACCCCTGGCCTTGTGCTTTTCATTACTGTCTCTAACTTGGACACACTATTAACTGTTTAAATAGAAGACAGTGGCTCTTAACTACACCGGATTGATTTTCTGTAGCTTAAACAGCACAACATTGTGTAATGTTTCTCTTTCCTGATGTTAGAAATTGTGTTAGAAACTAGTCTTTCGAAACATGTGGAATGTTCTGCGGTTATTTTTATCACTTGCACTTTGTACTTTAAGGATCCTGGAAAAAAATACTTTTATTCTGTTTTCTTAAACCGTCAACACCACATCTGTTTGAGTGACATTCCCTGAGCATCTGCGTTTCAAAAAGTCTTACGAATTTTTATTTTTTTTTTTTTAAGATGGATACAAATTCTCTGTATTCGTCCTTATAACTGGCGACTAGGCAAGCATTTTGTTCTTGACAGATTTCCTGTTATAAATATCAATGTTTTAGTCTGACAGATTTGTCTTTGTCTTCATGATATGATTGCTGTTGTGTGAGTACATGTTTGATACATTGGGAAATTGATAAATAACTGCTAATTTTAGCTTCTTTCATTAAAATGATGAGTTAATATTTATTGTTTTTTGTTTTCCTCAAGCGGTACTATTTCTTGTACATAGCTGTACAGGCCATTTTCCCAGTTTATACAAAAGCATGTATTATCAAGAAAGGGAAATAAATTATTTAATGTCCATCATTTAATTCTTGTGTTTTGATTTGGGTTTTTTTTTTTTGTGGAATTGATATCTGACCAGAAAAAAAGTTATAACTTTTATTAAAGGCCAAGCAGCAAAGCTGCAAAGTCACCTATTATTTATAATTTATAATTGCTTAGCGTTCCTGTTCTTCTTCTTCTTCTTCTGCCGTATTTGAATGCCAGCCCATATAACCGTACGCAGGAAAGTTGTATGATTTGGCACAATGATAGAGGGCAGTGTCAACATGATCCACAGCAAACCAAGTCTCTAACTCAAACTCTCTAGCGCCACCATTTTGTCCAAAGTTTCACTTATGTTTATGTTGTAACTTTTGAACCGAATGGGCTAGTCGAAATTCCTCTGAATCCTTGGCTCAAGCTGATTCAAACACACTCTATGATGTCATTTTGTGTCATGAATTTTTTTATTTTTTTTTCGCAAAAACTTTGATTGAACTCGTCCCAGGCCATTTATCTGATTTTCACCAAAATTGAATCACATGATCTACACACCATGCTGACCAAAAGTTTTGGAATTCAAGTTGATTCGACCAACCGTTTTCATTTAATTTGCGAACAAATCTAATATAGAGCTTGCGAAAATAACTTGAAGCAATATCTCTGTAACGCATTGACGTATTCAAACCAAACTTAGTGTGTGTTATGACAAACATGATCCGAGGTGATCTGCTGCGTTTCGGAGTGCTGCCCCCTAGTGGTCCGGAGATACAGAAAATAGCTTTTTTGCTTATATCTTTTCAGCGCTTTGTCCAAAACTCATAAAACTGGTCTCTTCACATCTGACAGAGCATGACGAGTAAAGTAATGTCCGATATTCCCAGGTCAGCTATTTTGGGCGTCGCCTATTTAGATTTTTGTCAAAAAATGCTATATTTCACAATTTCATATGGACACCATTGTAACCAAATATGCCAAAATGAACTCAACTTCCTGTCCGTCATTTTGTCCTAGACCGTTTTTCACCTTTTTTTTTAAGCAAATTTGATTTTGATGTTCTTCAGACCAGGCTGGCAAAACGTCATGGAACTCATTTGATACGCAACATGGTTTTCGTTTACGCCACCAACAAATGTGCTGGCACGATGTCAAAGATCGTCTGAGACTAATTCTGCAATGTTTGCACATATTGACGCTGAACTGTAGGTGTGTCATTGGCGCCTCACAATAACCACCACGCATAAATTTGGAAACAGTGCCACCTAGTGGTCATGCGTTATAAACCCTCAACTAAACATCAATAATGAATCTTCCTAAATGGCTAACAAATGTAGATTGCTTAGGTTTAATGTGGTAAAATTGACATCGAAATATTTCTTGGGTCATGCCAAAAACATTGATACCAAACATGCCATATTATGGCAAACTTCCTGTCCGCCATATTGATTTTGTTCAAAAACATTTTTTTGCGATGCTCCTCCTCCCTTGTTTAAAAAAAAAAAACTCTTTTGCAAACTCCTGCTAGACCGTATACCAAAATATCACCAAATTGTACTCTGATCTTCATCAGACCATGATGCCTAAGTGTTGGGAATTCATGTCAATAGGCAAAACAGTTTTTGTTTACAGCATCAACAGATGTGCTGGTATAATGTCAAACTGCATCTGAGGCTGTCTCTGTGCAATGCTTAAATATATTGACACCCAACTTTAGGTTCTTCATTGTCACCTAACACTGACAACAACACATCAAATTTGTAACTCTGCCACCGTTTTTGGCCTCTGGACTGCTTTGCTCATTCTGGCTCTGGACTGGCTGTAAAGTGCTTGGCTCCTTAATGGCTGCTTCATATTATTATGATTATAATGCGTGAGAGATCTCTGTGTTAAAATATTATAGCGTATATGTGTTCGGTGTGTTTTGGATCCCCTTGATCACCACAGTGGTATTTAGCCGCCCCATACAATTGTCTTCTGTAATGTAGTTTTTATGATGCGAGTTGTTAGCCCAATGCTCAACCCCATCCTGGAGGACTAGGACATACACTACAGACAGTTTAGCTTACCCAATTCACCCACAGCACATGTCTTTGAACCTGAGGAAACCCACGCCAACACAGGGAGAACATGCAAACTCCACACAGAAATGCCATTCTTGCTGTGAGGACACAGTGCTACCTCACTGCACCACAGTGATTTCTTTTATTATAACAGTAGACTAAATAGCAGAATAAATAGTAATGAATAAAAGGTAATAGAAAAAGTAATAACATATAATAGAGTTACTTTCTGAGAAAGGTTGATTCTAGATTTGTGGGTACATCTTGCATCTACACTACCTGACTAAAGTCTTGTCGCCTATGCAAGTTTTAGGAACAACAAATAATAACTTGACTTCTAGTTGATCATTTGGTATCAGAAGTGGCTTATATAAAAGGCAAAGGCCTCTAGATTACGCTTATTTACCAAAATAAAATATGATCATGTCTTTATTTTTAATTATTTAATTAGTACAGTAAGGTCTGACTTTGCCGAGACAAAAGTCTCGTCACTTAACAGAAATAATGTCCAGTATAGAATATAAAGTCATGCTGCAGTGGAAAAAGAGTTAATATTGTGTATGACTCCCATGAGATTGGAGATGTAACTCCTTGACTCACTCAGGAAGGCAAAAAAGATCACAGGATTTATCAAAATACGTAGATTTATTTACAAACACTCACTTGGTAAGACATCAAGAATACAGGAGACATAGGAACAACATGGGGTGCCGACAAGACACAACTGAGAGAATACTGGACGATGACTAAACCAAACTAAGGAATATTAATACACAGAGGATGGTTGAACTGATCACACACAGGGACGGAAACACAGGTGGAGCAGATGAACATTAACTAATGGTGGGAACTAGGACAAAGGAGCACATGGGGAGGGTCACATAATGAAAACAAACACACGGTATCTAAAAGGAGGACTGCATCCATACATCTCTGCGATAACTCACAAAAATAAATTAATAAAGTCATCTGGAATGGCAAAGAAAGCGTTCTTGGACTCCCAGAGTTCATCAAGATTCTTTGGATTCATCTTCAAAGCCTCCTCCTCCATCTTACCCCAGACATGCACAATAATGTTTGGTGACTGGGCTGGCCAATCCTGGAGCACATTGATCTTATTTGCTTTCAGGAACTTTGATGTGGAGGCTGAAGTATGAGGATCGCTATCCTGCTAAAGAATTTGCCCTCTTTTGTGGTTTGTAATGTAATGTGCAGCACAAATGTCTTGATATCTCAGACTGTTGATGTTGCCATCCACTCTGCAGATCTCTCACACACCCCTATACTAAATGTAACCGCAAACCATGATTTTTCCTTCACCAAACTTGACTGATTTCTGTGAGGATCTTGGGTCCATCATTGTGATGATTGGGATGCAGTTCAACAGATGATTCATCAGAAAAATCTACCTTCTGCCACTTTTCCAAGTGATCAACTAAAAGCCAAGTTATTATGTGTGGCTCTTGCAACTGGGATCAAGGACATGACTTTTGTTAGGCAGTGTATAAACTATTTATTATTTTACAAAAAACAAAACTTGAAACAGTTTTCATAACACAAATAATATCAAGTTATCTCTTAAAAAAATGATATTTGTTAGTGTATTTAGGAACATTTTGATTTAAAAAATATTGACTTAAAAACTTGTGTTATATCTATTTTAGACTGTCTTTGCCACTTGAATCATACATTAATCATACAGCTTCATTAATCATGAAAAATTGTCTAATTGTCTAATAAAAGTCTAATTTAAATCTTGTGTGTGTGTGTGTGTGTGTGTGTGAGTGTGTGTGTAGATGTTAAATCAACATTTACATAAACTTTTCTGTATTAGTTTTAAATGTAATTTCAGTTATAAAGAAACATTTCTATCTGTTTGATCTTGTTGTGAACTCTGTTACATCAGATATAAAATAAAAGTGTATCTGTTAAGCGCTGAAAAAAAAAAGCACGTGACTTGCTCCAAGTAATGTCACTTCCTCCGGAAGGAAAGTCTGAAAGGCATTGAATGGCAAATGTTTAGGACCACCAGATTATTTCTTTTTCGACTCTGTTGATGGGATTTGAGATTAGCATCTTAAGCTAAAGCACAAAATGGTGGAAAATGTCAACTCTGTTGTGGTTTAAAAAGTGTAACAAGTTAAATAAGGGATAATCAACGGCTTGCCGTGCGTTAAAGGATTTTAATGCTCAACGTGAAGCCAAAGGGACCACACGATGCAAAGCCATCCTTTAACGCACGGCAAGCCATTGATTATCCCGCGTATTCCATGGTCATTTGCCAAGGTAGGCTTAAGTTTAAATTAGTTTTGCTCTTTGTCCGAATTTTTATCAGTTTTCACAAGTGAGATTTCTTAGTCCCTCCACTGTATCAGCTGTGACAGGCTGACAGAGAGATAAAGAGAGCATGTGTGTGCTGTTTACACAATATTATTAATATGGGATTTCATCAGTCCCATCACAGGTGGACAAATAAGACATTCCCAGTCACACCTGGAGTGTGTTTCCAGTCACATTCTCAGTCACACGTTTCTTTTGTCTACTTTCTACCGCTTCTCTGAGGAGGGAGGATCTGTATATTGGCTTTGTAAATAACAAAAAGCTCCGCTGCCTAAAAGCAGAATTTCCACGATTTACATTTCATAATAAACATACAAATCTTATAAAAGGTATCATATCAATTAAATACACATTTTCAAATGTATTCTAGAGTCTTTGAAGCAGCCAAAGTCTATTTCAGAAATCTGTGCTGTTAAATATAGGTACATTTTGCATAATGAAAGAACATATCGGGACAGGTAGAAGAACATTCTGCTTTATTTATCTACTTTAAAACAAAAGCAATTAGACAAACACGCAGGATCAGTGCTATATTACATTATTTACTGTCATTACTTATGAAACTTACTTTGAGATCTGCCCAAAAATACTTCCGTACTTACATAATCAATAGACTCGCTTAACTTTAAATGAAACATTTGTGTATATGTCACTCCAGGTTAAGAAAAACAAATGGAAAATGTTTGAAATATGCCCCCAATTCTGGAATCAGTCATAGATTGCAAGTCAAACTTCCCTTTGGTGCTAATTCTACAGATTTTCTTGAATAGTTTTTGAAACAAAAAATGTCATGATGACAAAACTACAAAGCAAAGGCCCTCAAAATCAGGAAATCAGCCACACAAAAAGACAACCTCAGGTTTGCTTAGCAATATTAGCTTGGATATTATGTCTGTGTGCTAGACGCCAAGTTGCCTTCATGGGAAATTTAACATCTGCACCCAGTGCTGTGCAATACTTGCCTTTCTATGAAATCACAAATAAATTACAGAAATGCCCACTGGCTTAAATAGCTGGCTTAACACAGCTGGGTGTCCATCGACGCTGCTGTGATTTGGGTAAAAAATGCATAAACACTCAATGAAACAATCATGCATGGGGCAACATTACTGTTTAATATACTATAATGACTGCTGTTGAATGCTAAATTAGTTGTAGAGAGGTTTTGAGCTCATCACACTTCAATATCACAGCGCCTAATGATTTCAGTTGTTTCCCAACCTACAACAGTCAAAAATCTAAACAAAACTGAAGGCTTTGGATGATATCCGTAAGAATCTGGTACAATACATAGGAGCAATTTTAGAAAAAAAAGAAAAATTTCATGAGTTATCTAAACATCTCCAAGTGTTGTACCAGACACTTAAAAAAAGGACTTTTGCTGCTTGTTCAAACTACTAAATTTTAATAAAATGTTTAATACAGAACAATTCTTAAGGACAACTTATTTGTTTTACATTCATTTCACATTTGTAAAAGTTATTAGAGTAACTTAATCAATTTGTGTTGGGACAACATGAAGGAATTGTGTGGAAACCAGCAATTTTTACAGTATAATATAATCTAAATAGTTCATTCCAGGCTGGTGAATATTAGAAAACAATGAACAACTTAGGTATAACGGACACGTCATCAGCACCTCAGATGTGCTTTATTTTCCAATGATTCAACAGTGCAGAATGAATTATTCTTACATAATAGTTTACATCTCGCCAAAACCCTTCCATATGCCTGCAATATATATTAGTAATATACTGCGTGAGTTGTCATGTCATAAAGAAACTCCTAGTGAATTACCAATGTTAGATTTTAAATCAGGTGCCATGGTGGCGTAGTGAGTAGCAGGTTCGCCTCACAGCAAGAAGGTCGCTGGTTCAAGCCCCGACTGGGTCAGTTAGCATTTCTGTGTGGAGTTTGCATGTCCTCCCTGTGGTTGCGTGGGTTTCCTCCGGGTGCTCCAGTTTCCCCCAAAGACATGTGGTACAGGTGAATTGGGTAGGCCAAATTGTCTGAGTGTATGAGTGTGAATGAGTGTGTATGGATGTTTCCCAGAGATGGGTTGTAGCTGGAAGGGCATCTGCTGCGTAAAAACAAATGCTGGATAAGTTGGCGGTTCATTCTGCTGTGGTGACCCCGGATTAGTAAAGGGACTAAGCCGACAAGAAAATGAATGAATTAAATTTTAAATCAATTCTTCAGAGGTTGCCGTTGAAAATTTTTAAAGATTTTATAAATTCTGTTGCGTACCACTTGTATTGACCTATTTGTGAATGCTAAGTAAACATTATTGTTTATCTTGAAAACAATGCTAATGTCAATTATTTTGCTTTGAAAATTGTAAGTTATGTGCCGGAATGGCTGTCTTTGTTTTAGTACTTTTAACCTTAGCAAATTATATTTCAGCACTCTGGGTTGCCTTGGTGGAAAACAGCATTCATTCATTCAGTTAGAAATGCTCTCAAAGCATACATCTGTGACCAAAATTTGACCTCTGATGGACAGTAGCAGAATCGGAAATGAGACGCAGATTCAGAGTTCCACACAAGGTATATATATATATATATATATATATATATATATATATATAATGAACGAAAACATTAGGTAAGCCGGTTACATTGTAACCTGTGTCCTAAGAAGTTACGCTACAAGATTTGCAGTGATAAGCAAATTGGCTGTTTGCATCAGACGAAACACGACAATCATTTAAATACAGCCATTCAGAAGCACAGAATATGCACTCACTCACTAAATGGTAAGTTTTATACTCTAATTAATACATATTAAACCTCTTTAACATTATTAAATGTAGATGCTGAATCATCATATGTGTTGGTTTTCACTGAATCACTGTTCAGAAGTTCAATTTCAAACGGTTTATTTAATTTTCAAGATCTGAGGTGAACTATCTGCTGCTGCTTTCAGTATAAGGCAACAAATGTCATGGAAAATGGCAATCGAATTCACATTGTTAGCATTTAACACTGCATAAAGCACATGAGGTGTACCTGAGGTGATCACAGTCAGTTTTCTGTTGTTCAGCTGCAAGAAATAGAAGCTGTTTCTAAAATAGATATTTCAGGTGTTGGTAATTAGAACAAAAACTCCTTTTAATATGAAAAATATTCCTGCTATCGTGTGCCGTTGCTTTTAATTAGAACACGATTTAAATCCACCTTTAAACTCGATAGTCAGGCACACTCCTGTTGGTCCTCAATCTGGAAACCTACGCTTGTGTGTTTTGATCCAGGAATGCAATACCTAGTTCAACCATTGGGTCTCAAATTTACATGCTGCATCTTTAAGTGATAGTTCAGCCACAAAAAAAGACAATTCTGCCATGAGCTACTCACTTTACTTTGCTACTTTAAAACCTTTAAAACCTGTAACCACTGATTTCCATAGTATTTGTTTTTTTCTACAATGCAAGTCAATGGTTACCTGTTTCTAATGTGTTCTACTAAAAAAAAAAGTGAAGCTGCTTTGGAACAAAATTAAATTTTTGGTTGAACTATCCCTTTAACAAAATGATTTCTTCCATTTTTTTAAAGATTCAAAATGTTCTTTTAAACATTTTTATTAATTTTAAGCTGATTTATGAATTAGCTGATACTACTTTCTTTATACTGTAGTTTTGTCATTTTTCCTCCAACTGAAATGATACAGTCATGTTATACTTTGAGGATACTTTGAACTTTGTCCGCAGCTTTGAAAATGAAGACGTGAGGTTGGACACGTTCTGTTCCCCATAGTGATGCCTGCACAGTGTGTGTTTTGCTAAGTGGATTAGATAAGCAGCTGTCAAATACACTGAACTAATTTAGTAACAGTAACACTTTTCACTCACTACTTTATGACAGCCACCCCAAAATGAAAATTCTGTCATGATTTACCCATCCTTTATTTGTTCCAAATGTTTATTTATTTAATTTTAATTATTATTATTATTATTTTGCTTATAAACACAAAAAGAAGATCTTGAAGAACACTGAAAGCTAGCAGCCAGTGTTGTTTTGAGCTCTGTTCATAAATGTGGATTTGTTTTTATTTTAAATATCAATCCTTTATTTGTTTTCATAGGCTACAAATTTCAGAGACATCATTTGTTTACTTAATAGCCAAGGTTTTTACTAAAAACTCTTTCTATTCTCTGAATTACATCTTTGGCAAACACTGTTTTTATTCAATCATTCCTTTTCTTTTTGGCTTAGTGCCTTTATTAATCAGGGGTCACCACAGTGGAATGAACCACTAGCTTATCCAGTATATGTTTTCCGCAGCGGATGCCCTTCCAGCTGCAACCCATTACTGGGAAACACCCATACATTCTCATTCACACACATGCACAATGGACAATTTAGCTTACCCAATTCACCTCTATTACATGTTTTTGCATTGTGGAGGAAGCCGGAGCACCCTGAGGATACCCACTCAAATAGAACATGCGGACTCCACACAGAAATGCCAACTGAGCCACCAGAGCACTGATCATCAACTGGTGACCCGTGGGCCGGATTGGACGGCTTAGCGGGCCGAACTGGATTCCAAAATTGTGAGGATCAAACAGAAAATAGTGGTCCACACTATTAAAGCATTTATTGTTTCAAACAGGTTTTAGCGTAAAGGCCCGTGCACACCGAGACGTTTTTTGCTCACGTTTTCGGTCGACGTTTAATGCCTCATGACTAGGGCCAGACGGAAACAGCGGACATTTTTTGCTGTTTCTGCGGAGTATTCTGTTAAAAATCTGCGGATTTATGTGGAATGATTTTGGGAGTATCATAACTGGAACCTTAATATATGAAATAAAAAGTAATACCTTTTAAACTTTTATTTAATGTTTACAATGTGGATCCAATTAGATCCACTTTTTTTTGGTAAACAAAGCAAGTCTCTCATATAAAATCTCTACTAAAAGACAGAAAATAGTACTTTACAAACTGTATTGTAAATAAATCATATGAATATTTTCATATTAGTCAATATTATTACTGAAATCAATTTGAAAACTAAATAAATATAAATTTACACACATTTGCTCAAGTAAATAAACAGAATCAATGATGGGCTAAAAATCTGCGGAATTCTGCGCGCGCAGATTCCGTGTGGCCCTACTCATGACTAAATAAAGGGCGCCAATGTGATCGTGCACATCAACGCCTAAAACGGCAGCCGTAAAATCATAATTTTTTAAAAAACACCTCCTGCTCGTTTTTGTTTTTTTGGTTTGTTTTGACATGCCGCGATATTAATGTGGAGCTGCTTATTGCACTGGTATCGGAACGAAAAGTGCTGTATGATAAACGAGACATCGACATTGTTTGAATCGCCATTGACTTCAACAAAGACCACACAATCATTATTGATTGATGATTCTAAGCTCTTTGACAACAAGCGTGTCAACTTTCTCTCTTCTTCTACTGTGTTTCCAAGTGGGTGTCCGAAGCTTAAAGTTGTGTAGCGGCACCCTGTGCACCGGGGACTTTCTGTTTTCATCAAGTGCCATATAACTGCAAGGAGTGATTTTGCATACTCTTCTGCTTGACGCCAGTGAAACTAGCTTGGGTTTGAATGCAGAAAAACGTCTCATAAAACACTGACGATAAACGCAAACGAAAAGCATCCCGGTGTTTACGAGCCTTAAGTGAAGACCGTGTGGGGTGTAGGTGGAGTGCGCGCAACGTGTGTGGTGAAAAGCAAGGAGGGATGTGGTGGAGAGGGGTGCGCGACGTATTTGAAGAGCGGGAGGGAGACGTGTGATTTCAGAGAGATTATCATTCGTTTGCGGGCATTCGGGAGTCTCTATGCATTTGCAGGAGACTCACGGAACTTCGGGGAGACAAAAAAAGGAGCGAAAACAGTCAGGCACAACTTAAAATAGCATGGTAAATAAATAACCTGGTACCAGAACAAAACAGGTCACAAATAATGTTCGCACATCAAATGAAACGTTAAGTGGGCTTGAATTCAAATCACAATGCTGAAATGGGCTACTCGCAGTGGCTAAAGTTACACTTCCCCTTGTTGACTTAGCCTAATTTATTCATTCATTCATTTTCTTTTCGGCTTAGTCCCTTTATTAATCTGGGGTTGCCACAGCAGAAAGAACAGGCAACTCATCTAGCACGTTTTACACAGCGGATGCCCTTCCACCTGCAACCTATCTCTGGGAAACATCCACACACACTCATTCACACTCATACACTACGGACAATTTAGCTTACTCAATCCACCTCTACCACATATCTTTGGACTGTGGGGGAGACCGAAGCATCCGGAGGAAACCCATGCGAATGCGGGGAGAACACGCAAACTCCACACAGAAACGCCAACTGACCCAGCTGAGGCTCAAACCAGCGACCTTCTTGCTGTGAGGCAACATCACTACCTACTGCGTCACCGTTGAGACAAAATATCTATCACTCCTAGTGGTTGACTGTTGTATAGGTGATGGGAGCCTGAATCAAACGCCTTCAGTTTTGTAATGAAATGGAAAAAGTATAAACATTAAACATAAAGTTAAGCCAAAATTAGATTTTTGTTTGATTTTCTTCTTGGGGCCCCCAAGGAGACTGTCTGGTTAAACTCTGGTCCTCTGACAAATATAGTTGATAACCCCTCCACCAGAGGCTCGAACCAGTGACCTTCTTTCTGTGAGGCGACAGCGCTACATACTGCGCCGATACAGTTTTTTTTTTAAGATATATAAAATAAAGATAGACAAATATCATAGATAGATAGATAGATAGATAGATAGATAGATAGATAGATAGATA
>CAIGQQ010001431.1:14882-34640 GCA_903798035.1 Danio albolineatus | reverse complement strand
TTCTTTCTTTCTTTCTTTCTTTCTTTCTTTCTTTCTTTCTTTCTTTCACTTTGATTTTGGAGTTACAGCTGATTTGTTGTTAAAACACAATATACATTTCTTCTGTTAATCAGCCAATGAGATGAAAACCCCTCAAATCTCTTAATTAAAGCCTTAAAAGCTCTTTTAAAGCTGATGAATGAACATGACAAAAGGAACTGTTGTGATTATGTCGTCAATTTGTTAGGAGAGGATCAAAACTAGTAAATTGGAGTGAAATGGGTAATCTGCAACTTGGTTGCCCTTGTAAGGCCCCGTTTACACTGGTGCATTTTTGTTTTAAAACGCATAAGTTTTGCTATGGTTACGCCATCCGTTCACACTACGCTGGAGTTTTCGAGGCTCGAAAACGGAGGTTTTGGAAACGCTAGAGAGGCCGTTTTCATTCTAAAACGCTACTTCCCCATCTCAGTGTGGATGTGGGAAAACGGAGACCTTTGAAAACGGAGGCGTGGCTGGTGAGATTTGCTACGTGATTGGGGCTTTTGGGTTATTGCGTAACCTCCCCTTATTCGTCAAGCGCACATGACTATAACAGCTCTGGCAGACGGCAGACCAGCCTTCACTGTAAACACTGTATTTTCGATAGCCATGGATGTTTTATATTCATTTGTTACTTTAAGTAACAACTCAACCTCGTCGTCTGTCCACAAAAAGACCTCTCTTGCTTTTTTTACCATCGCGTTCATCGTTCAACCAGCGTTTGTTGACTAACAATAACCAAATGCCGAGCGAGACACATGCTTCCTGTTTATACTTGACCGCGCATGCCCAGAGTGCGCGAATGGTCACGTGATATACAATTTTGGTGTCGTAGTGTGGACGGACATCAGACGCTTGGGTGAGACGCTAGTGTGGACGCGGATCGTTTTCATGCTAAAATGCCGTTTTAAAACTAAAACGCACTAGTGTAAACGGGGCCTAAGTGACAGTTGAGGAAAAAAGGTATAAAATGGGGTGAAGTAAGGGTATAAAGGTGATTGGTTGAGGTGTGACCTTGCTCCCAAACCTACACTGGGTTGAAATAACCCAACATTTTTTAATTGTAGTCCATGTCCAAAATTGGCCAATTATCTCAAACGTTCACTTCACTCAAAAATTAAAATTGTGTTGTTAATTACTCACACGCTTGTTGTTCTAATCGCCTGAGAGTTTCATTCATCTTCAGAACACAAATTAAAATAATTCATTTATTTTCTTGTCGGCTTAGTCCCTTTATTAATCTGGGGTAGCTACAGCGGAATGAACCGCCAACTTATCCAGCATATGTTTTACGCACCGGATGCCCTTCCAGCTGCAACCCATCACTGGGAGACACACATACTTTCATTCATACACAAATTACACCAAATTAAGATCTTTTAGATGGAATTTGAGAACTACCCCATGCTCCATTTGCAACAATGGTCCAAAGTTCAGAAGAGGAACCAAAAACATTGTCAAAACATTCCATGCTGTTGGGTAATAGGGAATATATTTTTTGTGTCTTTTTTGTTCACACAATTGTATTGGTATTGCTTAAGCTGAAATATTAACTGAAATTCTTCTATTGAGTCTGATATGTTTGCATACTAATGATGCATTTTTGCAGAAATACTTGCCTAAAAGTAACTTGAGCTCTGCGTCAAAAGTTCCTGTGAGTACAGAATATTTGCAGTTGAGAAAGGCTTAGCCATTTTATGTTGTGCAATTCGTACAAAAAGAGGATATAGTTGGGTGTGGCCAATGGAGGACTGGAGAATGATTGACAAGTGACGAATTTCACTAAACTCCACCGGTTAATATCAGCTGCCTATACAAGTTGGGCCCCATTTACACTAATTCGTTTTCATTTACGGTTACATCGTCCACACTACACCGGAATTTTTGAGCCCGAAAACAGAGCGTTTTGGAAAAGCTGGAGAGGCTGTTTTCATTCTAAAACGCTGTTGCTTCGTCTCAGTGTGGATGGGGGAAAACGGAGGCTTCTGAAAACGGAGGCGTGGCTGCTGGACACAGAAATGGGAGCGTCGTTGACCGCACTATTGTCCGTTTTAGGCGCTATTGTGCAGTTAAACTCTGCCTTTTTTCGACAACAGCTGCATATATTCACAAGAGGCAGGCTATTGTTCAAGTACTCGCTAATTGCTCCCGTTTTAAACGGTTAGCATTTGTTGACTAACAATAACCAAACGCCGAACGAGACACATGCTTCCTGTTTATACTTGAACACGCATTCCCAGAGCGCGCAAATGGTCACGTGATATACGTATTTGGTGGAGTAGTGTGGACGGAGATTTGTTGAGAGATGCTGGGTGAAACGCTAGTGTGGACGTGGATCGTTTTCATGCTAAAACGCTGTTTTAAAACTAAAACGCACTAGTGTAAACGGGGCCTTGGAGTCAGAAAATGAACGTGGTTACGCATCTCCTGAATGTAACTTTTGCATTGCATTGAGGATAACAGAATTCTTTGAATCTAATTATTCATTTGTATGCAATAAATAAATCTTCTTACTTTTTTAATTGAACACGCACGGAATTGATTCAATATTCCAGCAATGCCCATCATGGTGTGCATTTACTACAGGCAATTCCAAGCAATTTCAAAACTTTGGTGAACAGAAGTCATTTTCTACAGTTGTTTTACCACACAAAAGTGTTCTTGAAGTTTGTATGATTACAGTTAAATACAGTCAGATCACTGAAGTCACAATAAGGCCCAATCTCAATCCCAATTCTGCCCCTTACCCCTAGCCCTAGTTTTGCGCGTTCCTGTGAAGGAATGAGGTGCCTATTCTCTTTAGCTTGAAGGCGTAGGGCTAGGGGAAAGGGGTAGAAAGTAAGGAAGTAAGGAGATCCACAAATAAGTATTTTTGTCATTATTACAAATTTTTACAACAAACAAGCACATGTTTTAATATATTCATAACCGCACTCATGTTTTACCATCATGCTTTAAAAAAAAACGCTAAAATAAAATAAATTTCGTGATCTATAATCCATAATAATAACTCCTGTATAGCAGTCCCACAACATTCTGTCACTCGATGACACCTGAATCTCCTGGTGTCTAGTGGCTGGGAATGAGCTTTTTATAGTGTTTATAATGTTAATGTTGTTTTCATGCGTTTACATAGATGAATATGGCCAGGGTTTAGATGCAAAGTACAGTCATCATCTTATTGCCACATTATATCATTATGATAACATAATATACGCCTTCAGTGATTTCCTGAAGATAAATACCAAAAAAATAAGGCAACTGGAATAACTACAGCAGTCGTGATTGTCTGATCTCATATGAAGCAAGAGATCGCGATGACATACAGTATGATGACGTGTGCAGGTGCTGTAATGCTGTCTCATTTCTTAGGGTTAAATTTTGAAGACCTTCTTCTTCATACACAGTTTTGAGGGCATAGGGGGGTACAAAAGGGATAGGGGTACAAAAATAGAATTGGGATTGGGCCTAAATGGCATTTCTGAGTGGAGTTTGCATGTTCTCCCCGTGGTTGCGTGGGTTTCCTTCGGATGCTCCGGTTTCCCCCACAGCCCAAAGACGTGGTATAGGTGAATTGGGTAGGCTAAATTGTCCGTAGTCAATGAGTGTGTATGAATGTTTCGCAGACATGTGTTGCAGGTGGAAGGGCATCCGCTGCGTAAAACATATTCTGGACAAGTTGGTGGTTTATTCCGCTGTGGCGACCCCAGATAATAAAGGGACTGAGCCAAAAAGAAAATGAATGAATGAATAAAGCATGTTAAATTATGAAGACGAGACATTGACAGCATTAGTCAGCAGGTGGCAGAATGGAACAGCACATCATAACAGTCCTACAGTGAACCTACTGTATGTTAATGGTTGAAATCTCTTACATAGACATTGTCAACATCTTTGAAAATCTGTCTTATTATACTACAGGAACTCATTTCAACTTTGTTTTCTAATATAACATGTTTCAACTTCAAATGGAAGTGGTTTTATTTCAATTTACCAACAACATATAGGTAAAGTTCCCCAAAATATGAAAAAACTGCTTCATTGTTTACTCACCCTCAGTTGGTTCTAAACATTAACGTGTTTCTTTGTTTCTGCTGAATGCAAAATAAGCTATTTTAAAGAATGTTATAAACAAATATCAGGGAAAAATATATATCATGGAAGTCAATGGATAGCAGTTGCTACGGTGGCCGAGAGGTTAACGCGCTGAAATTTAAGAAAGCACATGCAATAATAAAAAACACCAGCAAATTAAGAAATGATCTTCATCAATTTGACAGCACACCTGTAGCAAATTGTCACAAAACAGACAATGGAAGTAACGCGCAGCAAATTGGTCAAAACACAAACATTGGAAGAAACACGCAGCAAATTGGTCAAAACACAACGGAAATGTTTCAAGAGGACCCAAAAACATGACGGACCCAGCTGAGATACTGACCCGCCATGACTGTTGTTCAGTGAAGTGATTGGTGGTCTTTGAAAGGTGTAATATCCTGATTACACGATTCCGTTGTCTTTTGTAAATTATCAGTCTAATTATTGATTAACTGAAACGTTGCGTTATTAAATAAATTAACTACATCCGTATCTCAGCTAGGTCCGTCATGTTTTTGGGTCCTCTTGAAACATTTCAGTTGTGTTTTGACCAATTTGCTGCGCGTTTCTTCCGTTGTCTGTGTTGTGACAATTTGCAACAGGTGTGCTGATGAAGATCGTGGATGAAAATTGTTTCTTAATTTGCTGGTGTTTTTTGTTATTGCATGTGCTTTCTTAAATTGCAGCGCGTTAAGCTCTCTGGGCCACCGTAAGTTTCAGACATTTTCCGAATATCTTCCTTTGTGTTCAACAGAAAAGGGTAATTCAGATTTGGAAGAAGTGAAAGGTGTGTAAATGATAATGTAAATGTTCAGCTTTGGGTGAATTATCATTTCAAGAACAGTAAAAAAAGAAAAAAGTAAATGCTCATAGGCTTACTTATTTGAATAAAAAAAAGTCTCAGTAGTAATACTTTGCAGAAATAAATGTCATATTTTACACTAAAGATACTGAGTTTAATAATAATAATGGTGCCATGGTGGCATAGTCGCCTCACAGCAAGAAGGTCACTGGTTCGAGCCGCAGCTGGATCAGTTGGCATTTTTGTGTGGAGTTTGCATGTTCTTACTGTGGTCACATGGGTTTCCTCCGGATGCTCTGGTTTCCCCCACAAGTCCAAAGAGGTGGTATAGGGGAATTGGGTAAGCTAATTTGTCCATAGTGTATGTGTGTGAGTATATATGGATGTTTCCCAGAGATGGGTTGCAACTGGACATACGCCGAGTAAAACATATGCTGGATTAGTTGGCGGTTCATTCCGCTGTGGCAACCCTAGATTAATAAAGGGACTAAGCCGAAAAGAAAATGAATGAATAATAATGATAATAATAATAATAATAATTACAACGACAGCAACAATAAACATTCAATAAGTATTACTTTTTGTGAAGTATGTTGAATAAGTATCCAAGTAATCCAAGCTTAAACTTATATTTATTAGGTTTTATATTAAAAAATCATTGCATTGTTTCCGGCAGACACTGAGTGATGATATTATTGATGTCACATCCTGTAACAACTAACAACAGATTGAGTCTCACATGGCACGATGAGTCTACTCAGTCTACACTTTTGGATTGAATAGAACATGATTAGAAACGTAATATCAGTAATTATTTTCGTCTATTTGTGGCAAGGTATGCATATTCACAATTTCCAACATTATTTACTTATAACAATTCATACCACTAATCTCATGTTCTGTAATTTTGCTCAGGGACCTCAGCTGGAAATGATGTTTTACAAAGTCCTGCTGTTCTTTATGAATTTAAGGGCAAATCGGCCCAGATCGACTGCACGCACAAAAAAGGTTCAACCTACACACAGATGTACTGGTACAGACAGCGGCAAGGACAAACGATGAAACACGTAGTGTTTACTACCACTTACAGCAATCCAAATTATGGAGATTCTGAGCCAAACAAATTTTTGGCCAACAAAACAGTTTTTGAGAATGGATCGCTGACTGTGAAGAATCTGGAGCCAGAGGATACTGCCATATATTTCTGTTCAGTGAGTGAAGCCACAGTGTTTCAAACTCTAGAGAAAGATGTACAAAAAGAGGTGTCTTAAAAAGGCACAACATTAATCAACAGGAGGCAGTGTAGCTCTGCTAATTGTCAGTCTACCATCTTACATCCTACATCTACATCCTTTGAAACTAGTATAACTGACAGATCAGTTCTTCCTGATCATATCATATCATGAGGACTTGGTAAAACAGACAACATGATTAATAATTTCCTTAGCATTTCTGTGTATCTAATGATGTTAACAAGTATGTATACACAAATTATTGAGCATTTACTTCCACATTTGACTGATTATTTATGTCTAAATATTAATATTAACACTTTATTTTTCTCCACAGCTGTCTGCCTTAGTGAAACTGTTCACCAGACGCCTGCTGATCTCTCGAAGAAACAAGATGAATCTGCTGTGATCACATGTACTCACAAAATACAGAGCTACGACCGAATACTGTGGTACAAACAAAGTCCGGACGTGTTGGGTTTAAAGTTGATGGGAGATGTTTATTTTCTGGCTGTGACTAAAGAAACCGAATTCCAAAACAAGGTCAAATTGGAGGGAGATGGAAGAAATAATGTGACTCTGACTATTATGAACCTCACTGTGAATGACAGCGCAGTGTATTTCTGTGCAGCATATTACACAGTGATTACAATCACCTCTGCCTAATACAAAAACACCCTTAAAAAGCCTAATTCAGTGAAAAGCATATGTACTCACGTGACTCTCCACACCTGCAGGTTTTGACTTAGTGCCAGTACGAAACACCACATTTGTAGCTTGAGTTTTGCATCTTGTAACAAGGATAATTCAATTCACATCTCAACAAATTAAGCAGTGGCAGAAAATTGATTAACCTTTGTGTGGTCTTGGAATAGAATTCTATATATAGTTCATTTGTCCTAGGGTCAAAATGACCTGCCTTCAATAAAAGCTTTAAAATAAAAGCAGCTACATTTGATTTCAATCCTCAAATCTATGTTGCACAAAGAAACAACTTCAGTATTCATCACAAACTCTGTGCATGTCTAGGTTTTCCCTTGCCAATGTGGAGTATTTTATCAATGTCTAATCAGTAGGCAACTCTCATTTGAGTGAGGTAAAGGTTTATAATTTCTAAAAGCACCTGCATAGGTGTAACAAGAAGCAAGACAGTGTTTAAAGAAAAAGGTTATAGCAGCAGAATATTATTGTGTGTGTACACACCACATTTGTAGGGATCATGCATTGACTCATTACATTGTAGGGAGCAAGTGTCCCCACAAATACAGCAATGCCAGTAAATTTTGACCATGGGGATATTTTTATGGATCCCATGAGGAAAACAATTCATAAATTAAACAAAAGGAAGTTGATGGGATGGGGTTTCAGTTTTCAAATCCAACCGATCAAGGATCAACGTTTATTCTTTTTCTCGTTAGGCCTTTTCATTTATTCATTTTCTTGTCAGTATAGTCCCTTTATTAATCTGGGGTCGCCACAGCGGAACAAGCCCCGCCAACTTATCCTGCATGTGTTTTACGCAGCGGCAACCCATGACTGGGAAACTTCCATACAAACTCATTCACTTTGGCCAATTTAGCTTAACCAATTCACCTATAGCAGGGGTTCTCAAACTGTGGTACGCATACCACTATTGGTACACAAGCTTTCTTCTAGTGGTACGCGGAGGAATCTCTGAATAAATAAAGTTAAAAAAATGAACACACACTAAACCCTTTGACTCACATGATAACACCGATGTGATCAGTAAATTGATATTAATAGGCTAAACCTTTTATTTAAGTGGCTGACAATAATAAATATTCTGAATTAGAAGAATAATCTGCCTTGTTTTTGAACTTTGCAGTGCTGTGGCTGCTTAATAAGGCCTACAATGCTACTGTACTTTAGTACTGGTTATTATGGTGGTACTTGATGAAAAAAGCTTGAGAACCACTGACCTATAGAAATTTGGACTTGTGGGATGAACCAGAGAACCCAGAGGAAATCCACGCCAACATGGGAAGAACATGCAAACTCCACACAGAAATGCCAACTGGCCCAGCCGAGGCTTGAACCAGCGACCTTCTTGCTGTGAGGTGATTGTGCTACCCAATGTGCCACCGTGAGGCCCTTTATGCTTTTTCTCATTAATATGATTATTTAAATCAGTTTTTAACCTTTGAAATTATTTTGACTAATGAATAAAGTTAAAACAGTGCATGATTTAAGAATGTTCAGTGTCTTTGCTCCTCTCTTTGTCTGTCATAACTCTATTTTCAGGAGCCACTAAACCAGTTCATAGGCCATGAAGACCTCCTGAGTGGAACTGCAGGGCTTGATGACTGGAAACTGTTTCTATTCTCAGTGCCATGTGTTAATACTGTCTAAAGTGATTTTGCTATTTTTCTGTGTTAATTCAGCTTTAGGTGATTTACTTTTTATGCAAGTATAGCGAAATTAGCTCACTTTATGAATATTAATGATCAATAATAATGAGTTATTAATAATTATGAATATTAAGAATTAACTTATAGTTAATTAAACAATGACTTCGCCCACTCGTCTGAGTGACTCCATAATTATTTATTTATTTAGAAAAGAGAAATATAACTACTTGTGAAGTAGATGAATAGTTTTAGTAAGCTTGTAGCTACTAAATATTGTTAAAGTGACCTTTTCTGTGAGGCAAAACAAAAACAATCCAACGTGTTCATAGCGTGTGTCACATCCCCTGCTCGTTCCCAGAGTCCTAATCACCACTCTCAATCACCAGCCACCACACACCACAGCCGTGAGCACTCCCCTGATTATTGATTCCTCACACCTGCAAGCACTTCCCTCTGCACACATAAATACTCATTCACTCACCGTCTGGTATCACGTTCACAAGTCCAACCCTACCTGCTTTTCTTGCAGTCTTTGGATGCTCTCCTGTGCTCCCAACAACTCAGCCTTGCCTTCTTCAGATCCACCTAAAGGGAAGTGACTTTGAACTCACATTAACACTTGTGTGCACTCTATACTCACCTACCTGGATCTCCTCTCTGATCAATCCTCCTGGCATTGATCCCATGTGTTTCTTTATTGAAGACTGTTCAATAGAAGTATCACTTTTGTATATCCCTGACTCCCTCTCCTTGTTGTGACCGTGACAGCGTGATTTTATTGACAAACATTCAAAACATAACAACAAGAACATAGAAAGAGAGATTGGCTAATCTAGCTCAGTTCCACAACCTTTAAGGACCACCAAGATTATACGATTAGTACTTTTATAAAATTCCTTTTGTCTATATGAAGTCCCCAGGAAATTGTCAGTACAAGTATGTGTGTGCCAGTTTGTGGCTGTAATCATTGCTTAATTTGTGAATTGTGAGTTCCCGGGACAGATCGGGGTCATGGATCCAGCATGTTATCCGAGGATGGAGAGATGTTGCGGACGAAAGTAAAGAGGGTTGGGGAGTCGCGAAAGAAAGTGAAAGTGAACAGCCAACGGAAGAGGAGGGAGATTGAGGAGGGGTATTGGTAAAATGAAGAACTGGATCACATTTCAGAGGTGCCGGATGCGGATCAGGCGAGTTCCGGCACAAGTTAAGCCCTGCCTGTAATTTTAAATGATTGGTAAATGGCATAATTGCATAATATAATTATAGCTTGTGGCATTTAAAACTGACCCTAAGACAATCTTTTTGTACCATAGTTGTGTAAAGCCTTTATGACAATCATTGATGTAAAGTAACAAATAACAAATACTCAAATTACTGTAATTGAGTAGTTTTTCTCAGAAATTGTAATTTACTAAGTAGTTTTAAAAAATGTGTACTTTTACTTTCCTTTGAGTACATTTTTAGTGCTGTATTTGTACTTATACTCCACTCTTTCCTTCAACCTGTAGTCACTACTTGATTATTTCCTGTCCATAGGAATTGGAAAAAATCAGACCTGTGACTCCTGTCCAATTAAAATGCAAATCGTAAATTGCATCATAATGAACAACCTTAAGACATGCAGCAAACTGTTTGGAAGCATAAAAAGTGTCCAAGACGTTGTCCAAAATCTTAACACACATTGACCCAGAGACTGTTTAGAAGCCACTGAAGAGAAGATGTAGGACAGGGATCACCAATCTCGGTCCTGGAGGTCCGGTGTCCTGCAGAGTTTAGCTCCAACTCGTCTCAAAACACCTGCCTGGATGTTTCAAGTATACCTAGTGAGAGCTTGATTAGCTTGTTCAGGTGTGTTTGATTAGGGTTGGAGCTAAAATCTGCAGGACACCGGACCTCCAGGAACAAGTTTGGTGATCCCTGATGTAGGATGTTTACTGTATGACCGATGACCAAAATAGCTTAAACACCAAGCAGACACAAGACGTCAGATTGAAGTTGTACCCCAATGTCGTGGGATGCTGCATTTTGTTTGGAAATGAAAATCGACTTCATGTAAGAACTCAACGTCAGGCCGATGTCAATGTCCAACATCCAACTTAAAACCAACCAAATATCAATGTCTAATAATGTTACAGCTTGATGTTGTGTGGACGTTACCACTATGATGTCTATCAGACGTTGGATTTTGGTGGCCATACCTGACGAATAAATGTTGACGTCAATATGACAAGTCTTTAAGATGTTGACTCGACGTTGGATTTTGGTCACTTTTTAACACTAAAATCAACCAAATATCAACATCATTTGACGTCGTTATCGGACATCAAAATAACATTTTCCTTAGACGCTGGCTAGACTTGAATTTTGGTCACTTGTTGTCACAACCTAAATCTAACCTAATATTAATGTCTTATGACATTTTGTACTTGCTGAGCAGTAACTAAATGCACTACAGAATGTTACGTTTACACACATCCACAAATTACATGTGCTGTAAGTGCATCAGCTTTTTACAGTGTAATACTCACTATTCTTGAGTACTTTTGAAAGGTCTACTTTTCACTCATACTTTGAGTAATATTTACAACAGATACTTTCACTCTACTTGCACTACATTTTTAGGCAAGCAATGGTTCTTTTACTTGAGTATGATTTTTAGTACTCTTTCCACCACTGATGACAAAAAAAAATGGCTTATTTTTTTTTAATAATGGTGTCATTTTAGAAAAACTCGTCAAACTTCAAGATCATTTAGTTTTTTCCCCTTCTTTTCATCCAAGTAAACATAAGTGAATTTGACTTTGCATGGAAATGATGTCACGTCCTGTGCAAACTACAATTTGAGTCCTCACAGAAGACAATGTCTCATTCAGTCTCAAAGCAACAAGATGAAGAGCATTATACTGCTGGTTCTGTTGCTATATTTTAGCAGAGGTATGCCAAATATCTTTATGGAAATGTTTATAAGTAACACAAACTTTTGAATTTGCTGAATAATAATTAACAAAGCCGTTTTTTATTGCAGGAATCAGTGAAGTTTCACAATTTCCAAGTGTTTTAACAGCAGTAAAGGGGGATTCTGTTCAAATGAACTGCACACACAGAAAGGATATTACGTTCAACCAGATGTACTGGTACAGACAACTACAAGGACAAACTATGACCCTCATTGTGTTCACAAGCTCTTTGAGCAACCCAGACTATGGGGATTCTGATCAAAGTAAATTCTCAGCCAGCAAAACTGTTCCACAGAGTGGATCTCTGACTGTGAACAATGTGGATTCAGATGACAGTGCTGTCTTTTTCTGCTTGGTGGCACAGCACACAATGCAGTGAAGTCTGACAAGAGTTTAACAAAAACATCCACCAGAACTGATTACAGTAGGGGGCAATGTGAGCCAACAAATGTACTGTGTGCTGCATATCCTGTACTAACAGCTAGAATATGAATCATCTCTCAAGAGAGAATCCAGCACAGATGCAGCCATCATTTAACATGATCAGTTTTCTACTAATTCTGTCGCTTTGTTGGAGTCAATGTATGACTATTTATGAACATCTTAAATAAGACAATAGAGTAAGTAATATGTGTTAATACAGAACTCAATATTGAGCTTTTCTCTGCAGGTGCTTCAAAAGGAGATGGTGTTTTTCAGCCTGACATTCTTTGGACATTCAAAGGGAAATCTGTTGAGATAAACTGCACACACAATATGAATGTTGACTACAATCAGATGTACTGGTACCAGCAGAGAAAAGGAGAGAGTTTGAGACTCATTGTTTTCACAAGAAGCTATGGAGAGCCAGAGTTTGCAGATTCTTATCAAAGCAAATTTGGGGCTTATAAAAAGGTTCCTGAAAGCGGATCTCTGACTGTGAACAACGCAGAGCCAAATGATAGTGCCATATATTTCTGTTCAGTGAGCAAACACAGTGTGTCAAACGCTGAGGGCAGATGTACGAAAACACATTGTGCAATTGTCATAATGAAAGAATATGCCATCCAAAAGGGGGCGCTGTGGTGCAGCAGACTTTATCAATGATGACAAAGCAGTTCAATTCATAGTGGAGTCAATCAGCGGAGAGACAACATGATTACCACTCGCTGTCTTTGTATTTCTCTCTTGTTACTGGATTTTGCAGGTCATTTTTTGTTTAACAGCGTCTTGTTAATATGCTGAAATACAGTATATGAGCTCTCTGCAGCTTGATTTGATTGATTTATATTTGTCTCTACAGTCACAGTTCTTGGTAAACGTACAGTCCAGACTCCTGCTGATCTCCTGAAGGAGCCGAAAGAGTTTGCTGAGATCATCTGTACACACAGTGTTCAAGGCTATGATGTCGTACAGTGGTACAAACAAAGCCAGAGCACCATGACCATTCGATTCATGGGATATCGCAATATTAAACAAGACACCATAGAGAAGGATTTTAATGGCAAGATCAAATTGAACGGAGATGGAAGGAATAACGTGACTCTGACTATCATGAACCTCTCAGTGACTGACAGCGCAGTGTATTTCTGTGCAGCATATTACACAGTGATTACTGTCACCTCTGCCTAATACAAAAACACATCCTCTCTTTGAAGATTATCTCTGTAACTGCCATCTTAATGCCAGTCTGCACCTGGTCTAGCGGCTCTATGTTTATAAAGTAATATTCAACAGAGTTAAAAAAAAATTATTAATGGTTACTGATGTTTTTAAGCACAACTTTAGACAATTGAAAGCACTTAAAAACGATGTAAAGAGTATGATATTTGACATATGTGCTTCTTCAAGTAGTTATATAGTTATATACTTCCATTCCTGATAGCGGTAAAGCATACCACACACTACTTACTGAAAGTGGCAACATTTAAAATGTAAAAACAACTAATGATAATACATAAACTAGAAGACAACACAGCTTATTAGTGCACACATAATAACCATTAAAATAAACCCAGCATACCTTCAATTATGTGCCAGTTTGAAAGAATTTTAGCCCCCCTTGCAATTAAAATTGGTTCACTGAGGGGGACAACTCCTGGACATCTCTGACACATTGTTTCAGAAGGACAAAGGTGTCTTGGGTAGGTTTTTGTTGATGGTACTCTAACATCGTCTGGCAGAACAGGAGGTATCTTTTTGTTTTCAAAAATGTAGGACACCTTGCTCTTTAGTTTCACACCTTTTGGTGGATACACAGGACTCTTATTTTTGAAGTCGTCTTCTTCTGATTGGAGATGTGGCCTTTTTGGTGAAAGTTCTGTGCTGAAGAGTGCGAAACAGCTCACGATCAGTTTGACACAGGTGCCACTTTGCAATGTGTTTATGTATACATGATTGATTAGATTTTGCACAGGGGCAGTGCCATGTGTTTAACTTTGTATCATACACAACCATTACACGGCCCGACTGGCTATAATAAGATACATTGGGTTCAAACTCTGAAATTATTATTTTTGTTTGTGGGATGCCAATTTAAGTTTGCACAGAGAGTGGCATACAGTGGCTGTCAGCAAGCTGTTGTCGAGTAAGGCATATTGTTTTCTTTTCACTACTAAACCACTTTGCTTTCACCATTTCTGATAGAACTTCCTGCTTTAAAGTGATTGGTTCTGCAGAGGATGTGCAGAACATTACAGATCGTATGTGTTTACACTGATAAGATAAGAGTACACTTCTTTGTGCAACTTTCATGTTGATCTGACATTCACTATTTTCACAGCAGACCTTATGTTCTTCTCCCTTTGTCTTTAATTGAACGTGTATTGGAATACTTTGTCGGTAAATATACCATTGGTCTTATCTACACACTGGCTTGTAAGATGGAACTCAGCAGTAATATCCTGCCTTGGTTGTTCTGTGTGTTTCCGGTCAATGTGTTTTTTAAAAGTTTTTGCTATTTATAAGAATACCGCAAACAGGGCATTTTCTTTTAACAACAGGGCTTACACGGACCCTACCTGAGGACTTATTAGTTGGTAAGGCTGCCGGTATTGTCACAGTCTCGTTTGTTTGTAACAGGGTTTCTCCGACTTCATCGTGGTCACTGTTACACTTGACTTTGTAGTAGTTTCGCTCACTGCTGATTTGATCAATGTTTCGCATGTTGGTGATGGGTTTTTTTTTTGTAGCCGGTATGGTCACTTTTACACTTACTGGAGTGTCCTTAACTTTTCAAAATCCCTTCTTTTTAAAACTAATTTCACAGTATAGACAATGAAAATGGAGTCCAAGTCTGCATCCCAGCCCACATCTGTGTATAGCAGGGGTGCCCAACCGTTTTTGAACAAAGATCTACTTTTAAATTTGTCAGTGTGCTGAGATCTACCATAAATGGCAGTTGTTACTCATAGCATACTTACACGTTTATTACGCACAGAACAAACTGAAAATTAGTCCCTAATAGTCCATTTATAATAAAACACAGTCCAATACTAGTGACAATAAAGTCATTTCTCTACCTTAGTGGGACCTCTGGCACTGGGAGGAGGCAGCTAGTTTCTTGTAGTCAGGGCAGTAGGAGCTGGTTGCAAGCCTTAAGCAGGCTACAAGGTGGTCATCAGTCATTGTAGATCTGTACTTTGACTTGATGATTTTCTTGTGAGAGAATGCACACTCACACAGATAAGTTGATCCAAAAAGTGCTGTCAAGTTGAAGGCACATATTCTGAGGTTTTGATACTTTCAGGCAGCAATTTCCAGAAGTCTCCAGTCATGCCAGGTGTTGCCCTGGATTTGATCTCGATGTCGTTTTGCAGTGTGAGAATCTCATTCTCAACAGCAGAGTTATCTAAGTGGAACAGTGATACAATTTTGGAGGCAATACTATCCACATCAATGCTGTGACCAAATGGAAATCACACATAGCTAGCAACAGGCTAAATTGATGCAAAACCAGTAAAGCGTCTCTCAAATTCTAAGGGTGCTTTCACACTTGGTTCAATTGCCTGGACCGTACCCAAGTTCGATTGTCCCCCCTTGCCACCTGCTTGGTTGGTTTGTGTTCACACTGTCTTTTTTCCTTCTGAACCCCGGTACGCTTGCGTCATCAAGCCGATGTTTTGTGTACGTCTGTTGCCAGGCGACGGAAACGAAAGCAAAGCGGCAAACGGGAGAGACGTCCGCACATCGCGGTTGTTTCGCTTTAACTGAACCTTTTGGTTTAGAACATACAGAAAACGACTCGCGTCTATCTGCCGCAAACATATTATAAACGTTCAGAACATCACGCGATGTCCAAAGCTGTTTTTGGAGGAGACAAGCATTATCACTGTGTTTGCTCTGTCTCAGTCGCGCTTGTGAGCGCGTGATACTCAGACACACACACACACACACACACGAATGATAGTTATAAAAACTATAGTTTGCTGTACTGTTGACGGTTCACTTCTGGCTTTTGGTACGATTGCATTCATACAACAAGTGAACCGTACCAGAGTTCACATGAACCGTACCCCAGACCACCTCTTTCAGGTGGACTCGGGTACGGTTCACAGGTGCGCACCCGAGTTCAGAAGATGTGTTCACACTAGCTAAACGTACCGTACTATGACGTCAAACGAACCCGGGTGCGGACCAAAAGTGCTAGTGTGAAAGCACCCTAAGATGCTCTGAACTTGCACTGTCAAGCTGTGCAGTGTTTGTCCTGTCTCTGGAGTTCTGTCTGCATGTGAGAAAAGTTCCGCAGGTCACAGTGTTGCAGTCTACTTGAAAGCATTAGTAGCTTGCTTTTGAATGTATTCACTGAACTGATTGTGCTGATCACATGTTTATCTTTACCCTGCAGCTCCATATTTAAATCATTCAGCAGGTCAGTGAGATCAGTCAGGAATGCTAAATCCAAAAGCTATTGGTGGTCCTCTAGCTGGTTATATTCTGCATGTTTTGAAAGTTTCAGAAATTCTTTGATTTCTGGCAAGAACTCAGAAAATCTCGACAAAAATTTACCTCTGCTCAGCCATCCAACATCCATGTGCAACAACAGGTCTGTGTGTTCTGCACCTGTCTCCTCCAAATGAGCACGGAATAACCTCTGTAGACTCCTGGCTCGAGCAGAACACACAATCTTCATTGCAACACCCATCACTTCTTTTATGTTTTAAATCTTACCACACAATGCCTGCTGGTGGATTATACAGTGGTAATTAAGGAAGTCCGGGAAACATTCACTCTGTTTGCACATTGCAATGAACCCGCTAGTGCGGCCCACCATTGCTAGAGATAGAGATGAGTTTAAAGAGATGAGTTTAAAGAGGCAGTTGGGTCTTGCTGACAAATTCCATAAAAACTTGGAAAAAATCTTCACCTCTAGTGTGTCCTTTTAATGGCACATGTCTCCAAAAATCATTCTAATGAAAACACATAGCTGTGAAACATCCACAACATCAGTCGATTCATCAAATTGAAGAGAAAAACATTCACACTGTTCAGTATCCTTCCTTAACTGCTCCTCGACATCTTCTGCCGTTCCCTCACATCGCCGTGTAACAATACAATTCAATTCATCTTTATTTGTATAGCTCTTTTACAATGTAGATTGTGTCAAAGCAGCTTCACATGCATTATAAATAAAAAATTGAAACAGTGTCAGTCCAGTTTTCAGTGTTGAAGTTCAGTTTAGTTCATTTCAGCATGGTTTAATAATCACTGCTGAGAGTCCAAACACTGAAGAGTAATCCATCGGTGCGCAGCCCTACAAGTCCCGAACCATGCAAGCCAGAGGCGACAGTGGCGAGGAAAAAACTTCACCAATTGGCGAAAGTGAAGAATTAAAAAACCTCGAGAGAAATTAGGCTCAGTTGGGCACGACCATTTCTCCTATGGCCAGACGTCTTGTGCAGAGCTGCAGTCCCACAGGATAATTGCACGCCCTTAATGGCAGCCATGATATCACTTTTATTCTTAAAGTCACCAAATAGTGCATCTGCAGCTTCAACAAATGCGTCTTTCACAACTTCGCCATCCTTGGAAGATTTCTTGTGTTTCGCAAGAATGCGACTGACGCATATGTATATAAATACCACTTTCTCATCATGTTATTTACTTGTTTATTTATTTTTTTGCCTTTCATGTTACCTGCTTTCTGGAACCATTCTTCACCGGACGCCAACTCGTCGTCATTGTCAACTCCTCTCCAACATATGCGGCAAGCCACTGGGCAAACTGGTAACGGCAGAAAACCCATCAACATGGGAGGTAAGCAGTAAGCTAGTAGCGTAAAAAGAAACAGAAGCTGTCTGTGGCATCATACCGCTCTGTAGCATTCATTTTAAATACGAAATGCAGCCATACATACCTCTGGCTACACAATTCGCTCTCTTCAGAAATGTATACGGGGCTACGTATTCACAATGAGCCTGTGTTGGAAAAGTTCAAGGGATGTTGAAAGATCTTTATTAAACCACAAATGCCAATAAGTGAAGTTTATTTATAAACTAATTTCGAAAGGATCACGTGCAGATGATTGCTCGCAGCTGGTCCTGCATTATCCAATTTATGATTCACCAATCAGATGAGACACTATATATACCCTAAGTTCCATATCACACCCATCTTCGTTTTGAAGAATCCCCCCTTTCAACTCCTCCTCCTTCCTAGATGGGTGGCACAGTGGCCCACTGTTGCCTCACAGCAAGAACATCACTGGTTCTAGTCCTTACCAAGCCAGCTGATGTTTCTGTGTGGAGTTTACACGTTCTCCCCGTGCTCATGTGGGTTTCCCCCTGGTTTCCCCCCCACCATCCAAAAACATGCAACTTAAGTTAATTGACTACTACAAATCGGCACCATAGACATGCTCCTAGTAAATAGTTATCTTTTCATAGCGACCACTATCTGTTCATTAGCTACCCGCAGGGGAGTTTTCGAGATCTACCTGAGCTCAAACTCTCCTCTCGCCTTGCGAACGGAAGGGAGCCCCAGGCTCGAGGATCTTATGAGCTTAGGGCTCTCTCCCGGGACAGCATGCCAAACACGCTTTATAATCAATCATCAGCTAAGTGTGAACTCTTGAAAAAACTTTTATTTTTAAGGTAAAAGCATGTTTTGTGTGTGTGTGTTGAGTATAGAGTGCCCTCCACCCTTAGCTCCTCATGTCTAGATCTGCTAATTTAGAAATTTAGATGCTCACAGCAGTGTGCCTGTGTATATTCTGGCAGTAAAAAAACAAATACGTTAACATTGTTATATCTAATAACAGGCTGTAAGTTCACATGATTTTCTGGTCTAAATAATCCTGAATCATTCATAGTTCCTGAATATGTATTATTATGATTTCTAGCACTTTATTGTAGTTCCATAGTAATGAAATGGCATTTACATCTATTTTTAACAATTCACTAACTCATAATTGTGCTAAGATGTCTAATTGTCTGTAAGCTGAATATAATATATTTGATATGATCATTCAGACAATGACAGTTTCGTCCATATAATTCATATGGATGGCATCTGTCAAATTATACTGAGATGATTGCATGTGATGTAAAGCCCAAACTCACATTTTTTTTTTTGCATAACCATGGTTCAATTACAGCTGATAAGTCTGATCTGAGTCTAATAATAATGTAATTAGTCACTCTGATTCAACTGTGCAACAACCACACTCCATCATTCCGACAATCCAATGTCTGGTTGGGAGAAATTATTCTCGATTCCCCACAAAGACAGCAAATGACGCAAGAGAAAGCAGAAATTTAGACTGACTCAAAAAATAAGGTTGCACAAATCATAATATTGCTCAAAATTGGACAAATGTCGCACATTGACCTTAGATAATTTTCTTTTTTCCAATTGTTACATTCTTATCTTTAGTTTGTTTGCTTTCACAATGGGGCTATTTTAAAACACACCACAAGGTATTTGCATTTAAGCAAGCCCTCTTTAATTAGGAGCTTTCAGGGGGTGCTGGGAATTAGATAATGTCACAAGGGATTCATTTAATTTCCGCAATATTTTAATAGGATTGTAATTATGAGAGCGATTTTTGTTCATCATAATATAAGAGTATTAATCCACATATTACTGGTTCACATGGTTTACAACTTACAGCCTATGATGTCATATCCTGTTTAAAAACAGCTTGAGTTTGAATGATTAGAAAGGTTGGGACTCACTGTACGCCCCACCATCACTCAACATGACTAGGAGCATTATTTCATTGTTCCTGTTGCTGCAATGGAGCAAAGGTATCTAAAGCTGTTAACATTCAAACAGTTATCTTATATTGAAAGCCATTTAAA